>PVIU01017155.1:0-42707 GCA_004026605.1 Ondatra zibethicus
TTTCCAGGAGGATCTATATATGTTTTTCTTTGGGTTCACCTTGCTATTTGGCTTCTCTAGGGTTGTGAACTATAGGCTTAATGTCCTTTGTTTATTGTTAGAGTCCACTAATGAGTGAGTACAAACCATATTCATCTTTTTGGGTCTGGGTTATCTCACTAAGGATAGTGTTTTCTATTTCCATCCATTTGCATGCAAAATTCAAGATGTCATTGTTTTTACCACTGAGTAGTATATATATTCCACACTTTCTTTATCCATTCTTCCATTGAGGGGCACCTAAGTTGTTTCCAGGTTCTGGCTATTACAAATAATGCTGCTATGAACATAGTTGAACAAATGCTTTTGTAGTATGATTGGGCATCTCTTGGGTATATTTCCAAGAGTGGTATTGCTGGATCCTGAGGTAGGTTGATTCCCAGTTTCCTGAGAAACAGCCACACTGATTTCCAAAGTGGTTGCACAAGTTTGCATTCCCACACACATATCCTTTCTTAAGTTGCACACTGGTTTTTCAATTTTCTTTATGAAAATAAAACTTCCAATGAAAGTTTAGAAGTTTCAATGAAGCTTATGCACTCTACCTTCATGAGCATTCCAGGTGAAGGTGTAATGTGGGCAGGTCTATTTTATTCTCAGCTCATAAATGTATTATCTGGCATTATTTCCATGTCTTATCATGTTTTTGTTTTGCTTTTCACTTTTGAGGCTGTCATCAAGATGATGATCTGTGTGTCATGATTCGGAAATTTTTCATATCTAACCATTATTCTCAGCTTAATTTATTAAATCCTTGCCTTCCGCTCTAGCTTGACCACTGGGTTTTTGTAAGTCAAATGCCACATAACTTGGGCTTTGTCTTTGGGTTTTTAATTGAAGCCATTACTCCATTTTTATTTCTTATCAACATCACAGGAGGTACTGCCTTGACATTCTAGTAAGTCTTTATCTGTGACAACACTGATCCCTTCAATTTCTCCCTATAGGAACATCGTGGACTCCTTTGGTTCTTTTCCCATGCAAACCTTGGAATTATCATGCACACCCTACATATAGGAAAACAAACCCTGGGAAATTGGCAGGGTATTCTTTCTGCAGATCGAATTCAGAAGGATTGACATCTTCATGAAATTGCATCTTCCCACCCTTTAATACAGTAGACCTCTGAATGGTTTTGATCTTCATGACTATATTAAAATAAAATTTTTAAAAAATATTCCATAAAATACCTGCCTGCCTTCTGCTATATTTGTTCCTGGATGTGTTGTCTTTAGTGCAATTATGAATAATGGCACTTTTATTTGAAAAAAATTTAACTACGTCAGGCATAAATCAGCAGGACTGGCTCTTCTTTTACTTGGCATTTTAGTAAACACATTTTATCACTTCTCAGTATGAGTTAATTCTGAGAAGTAGTCTTTGTAGACTTTTGTAGGCATTACATTTTATAAATTACCAACCTTCTGGTTTTTTCTTTTCCAATATATTTATTCATTTAATTTTTGGTCTAAGAACCTCAACTATGATTATGACCAGATGTGGTTTTTGCTGGCTGGCATTTTCTAAGTTTCATGGCCAAAACAAAAGTTTATGTTTATTTAAATATCATGATAGCTGTGAAATTTAAGATATCTTTTATCAGTTTAACAAAAGTCTCTCATTTTTAGAAAAAAGCTTTTCTTGAATAAAAGTTGAATATTAGCCAACACTTCTGTATCTACTAAGAAGTTGTCCTGAATATGGATAGTCCAGGAAAAGATCAAAATTCAAATTTTTAAAGTACAAATTCTTCTGAATACATTTCATTTTTAGACCACTGTAAAATCAAAAAAGTATTAAATCAAACAATCCTAAGTTGAGACTATGTGCATTTTACTCTTTATTAATATGAATAAAACCAATTAAAACTTTATATCCTCCATAAATACTAAATATGTTAATCATACAATGACACTTATAATTTTCAATACTGTTGGTAATATTTAAGTCTAGTTTGAACTGTTTTATTTTCATAGACTACAATATTTTGCTAGTTTCCCAAATTCTATGTTAGACAGAACTGGACTTGGGAGAATGCTTTGAAATCTACTTTCCAAGGACTCTTTTCTATTTAAAATATTGACACTTTTAGCTTGAAATTCTTTTTTTATTGAGCTCTACATTTTACTCTGCTCCCCTCCCTACCTATTCCCTCCCCTTCAACCCTCTCCCATGATCCCCATGCTCACAATTTACTCAGGAGATCTTGTAGTTTTCTACTTCCCATGTAGATTAGATCTATGTATTTCTCTCTTAGGGTCCTCATTGTTCTCTAGGTTCTCTGGGATTGTGATTCGTGAGCTGGTTTTCTTTGCTTTATGTTTACAAACCACTTATGAGTGAGTACATGTGATAACTGTCTTCCTGGGTCTGGGTTACCTCACTCAAAATGATGTTTTCTAGCTTCATCCATTTTCCTGCAAAATTCAAGATGTCATTATTTTTTTTCTGCTGTGTAAATGTACCACATTTTCCTTATCCATTCTTCAGTTGACCGGCATTTAGGTTGTTTCTAGGTTCTAGCTATGACAAAAAATGCTGCTATGAACATAGTTGAGCACATGTCTTTGTGACACGATTGAGTATCCTTTGGATATATACCAAAAAGTAGTATTACTGGGTATTGAGGAAGGTTGTTTCCTAATTTTCTGAGAAATCGCCAGAAAGCTGACATCCAAAGGGGCTGTACCAGCTTGCACTCCCACCAGCAATGCAGGAGTGTTCCCTTTACCCCACAACCTATCCAGAATAAGTTGTCATCAGTGTTTTTGATCTTGGCCATTCTTACAGGTGTAAGACGGAATCTCAGAGTTTGAAAGTCTTAATCAGGACATCTTTCAAAATGTTTCCTGGGTTTGAACTTCATTGGATTAAGACAGTTGGTGTGAATATGTGCTGAGTAAGGGGCAGTTTATTCATTAGCAAGACTGAAGATTTTCCTCCAAGCAGAGGCAAGGTTTTTATGTGCATAGTTTTCTAAGTCATTCTTCCCGTGAACAGAGGTAGCTGTGGTCTTGGCTTTGCAGGGAATGCTTCTCTCAGAAACTCCACGTTATGTGACTGTACTGATTTTTGTCCCTCAAGTTCATAAAAACTGAATCACAGATCCCCCAAGGTATACCAGTTAGCTGTCAGTTATTTTGACTTTGTTGGTTCTTGTTTTGGGCTTCAGGGACCTTTCTGTCCCACATTCTTGCTTTCATTCATTTTTTTTTATTCCTGAAGATTTTCTCCATTTTCTTGTCTTCCCAGATATATGCTTTAAATTTTTATGTGAATTTGTGTTAGAATTTTAAGAGGAAGATAATTAACTGGGCTATGTAGTCTCTAATGTTGTAAAACCTAGAAATTCTTGTTTATTTTTTTATAAATACTTATCTCATGCCTGAATATTGAAAACAGATGTGAGGATTGCTGAGTCACAAAATATTACTTCTATTTCATGACGAAACTCTTCAAGGAGTATCAGATGAGAGATGATTCACAGATGGGAAGAGTAAAAAGAATCTGATTTGGGTCCACTTGTATTCATGTGCATTATGTTAAGAAAGCAGTTGTAGTTACCACTGGGAAAGGAGGCCGAGGCTGATATACATCCATGTCCGCAGTCACTCTGACACAAGACAGATATTTTGTACTTGCTAAAAGTCAGAAGCCAGGCTAGGAGTCCAGGCGGGAAAAAGACAAAATGGATCTTTGGATCCACAACGTTGCTGCCCTTCTGAAAATTACTGTCCTTTCTGCAGAGACTAAGCTGATGGGGTCTTATGGTAAAAAAGCCATGAACAAAAACTGGTGGGAACAAACAGAGAGGTTACAGAAGGCAAAGGTTGTGGTTGGCCAAGTAGAGGAAGGGTAAGGAAATCATTACAGAAGTGCCAGCCTGCCCCCCACACAGTGGCATCCCACAATGGACTTATATTCTTTAGGGGCAAATAAGATTTCTTAAGACATCTGTGAAAGGATAAGTGCTTAGAGAACTGCATTTACAAGATCTGCTGAGATTTTAAACGCCTGTAATAAGATTTTTGCATCTGCTGCGTATCCCAGATTATGGTAGGTGAAGTATTAAGAAATAGTAACACATGAACTAGAACAAGAGCCCCCCCCCACACACACACATCATGCTTGTTTTAGAGAAGACATAAAAGCATTGCACTGAGCTTGACTCTTAGTTTCACCTATCCAGAACATTGGTCACTCTTTGGACGTCAAAAATGTCGCTTATTTACACTTCATGCAGGCGGAACTCTATCCAGTAACAACAGTCTTCCTGGGAAGCGCTCCCTACATGCCACCCGGGAGCAATTGCTTTGCTACACAGCACTTAAAGGGATTTTAAATGGAAAAGAGACACATTTCTCTCGCTTATCTACTGTGCTTGGGAGTATGCTAGGGAAAAGATTAGTTTTAAATTATTGAATTTGCATTCCTTTGAGACATCAACATAATTGCAGAGAGACACCTTTAATTTTTTTATATATATTTACTTATTAATAAAGACAAAATTTCCATTCATACGCCGAAAGATTAGTCCAGTGGAACAGAACAATGGTGTAATGAAATCTCTAGTTCATTAACTTGGAATGCTGGGATTGAATTACTAATTTATGTTGTTTGTAATTTCATAATATAAATTATACTATTTTAAAATATAGGAGAAAATGGTTCCCTTGGAATCTGCTTTCCTCTAACTCTGACTAGGAAAGTTTTATTTGTCCCCCAGGAACTGGGAAGTAGGGAGATTCACTAAAAAATGGCTGTTCCACAGGAGCATACCATGAAACATTCATAGTCCTGTTTCCTGCGTACCAGGAGGCTTAATAAGCAGAGCCAGCCCCTGACAAACACTCATGGCGTTCTATAGCTTTGGAGCAATATGTTTATAAAGTAAAAGGCAGATCTTCAAATCTGACTTTAGAGGGATTGCCAATTGATTTTTCCCCCAAAGACCCCCTCAGTGATGAAGACATATGATAAGGAAAGAGAGTGAGACTGGGTACCAGAGAGCCTGGGTGACAAGGGCATCTCAAAGGCCATCTCAGCCATGCCTGGAGCTCTGGGACTGGGCTCGCTTGAATGAGGTGAGCGAATCATCTTTTACCATTCCATGGACCAACTATTGGAAGAAGACTGACCTGAGGAAGTGGGTGGGGGCCACGGAGTGAATCCCTGCAACCGTGAAGTTCTGCGCAGGAGCTGTCATATTTCTTGTAGTGAGCTTCTCTGTAGGACCCTCTTCCAAAAGGAATTTCCACAAAATCAGAGAAGATTGTGTCCAAAAATGAATGAAGGATATTTGATTTGAGAGATTTTGATGCTCGATGTTTGTTTATAATGTTTATTATTTTCACTTACTCAGCAATCATTTCTTTTAATTGTGATGTACAGACAAGATATTTTATAAGATGCCATGAAGATGAAGCAAGTCCAGGGAAAGAGGTACCAGGCACTGGTTGGTCATGACATAGGCCAAGCGTTCAGCAACAGTGTGTGCCTCCAACGCTCATAAAAACTATTACATGATAGGTGTTGATTCTGGAGAGGGAACTGATTCCATGAGTGTTAAAAATTTATGAATGTTGGGCCAGCAAGATGACTTAGCAAGTAAAATTATACCAAGCATAGTGACTTGAATTTGATCGCTGGAACCCACCATATAAAGACTGGAAGAGAACACTGACCCCCACAAAGATGTCCTCTGGCTTCATTTTTCTATGCTGTGGCACACGTATACACATGCATGCCACGCATACAAACAAATGAAGTAGCAAACAAATAAATAAATAAATAAAAACCTGTTCAGCGCAGAAGAGCAGCAATGAAGTTGCACCTGCCTCAGCTCAACATCCACGCTGTCACCAGTGCTGTCACACAGCCACGACACAGACAGCGTCAAGCTGAAGAGAGAGCTCAGTAGATAAACTGCGTGTTGTGTAAGGTATGAAAATGCTGAATGAGGTAGCACACTCTTGGGTATCAGATAGTAGGAGCCTTGGGCCTTGAAGGCTAGTCATCAGTTGGAAATTTCCTCACTAGTGAGAGACTCTGTCTCAAAAAAAAAAAAATACTGGTAAGCACCTAACCTGCATACCTCCCTACCCTCCACAAAGCTGGTCTGAAAACCTGAGTAGGGTTTCCTAGAACAACTTCATAACATACAATAGTCTCAAATTATTGCAGGTGTTTCCTGCAGTGTTCATTAACTCCGTATGGCACAGAGACCTGTATAGTCCTAAGTCCTCCCCTTAGAGCAATGGTTCTTAGCTTTCCTAATGCTGGGACCCTTTAATACCATTCCTCATGCTGTGATGACCTCCAACCATTAAATTATTGTTGTTGCTGCTTCATGACTAATTTTGTTGTTATGAATTATAATGTAAATATCTGATATGCAGGATATCTAATATGTGGCCCCTGTGAAAGGGTTGCTGCAACCAACAGGTTGAGAACCACTGACCTAGTGTGTTCAGAACCAAGGCCACAGTGAAGTCACGTGACACATCAAAGGCAAATGCTGCTGGAAACTCAGACTCACTGTGTGTTCAGTTTTGAAAAATTTAGTTTTGATTGTAGAATAATCATAAACCTTTTTACTATTGTCAAAGTATTCATGACCACCATATCCATGACCCACATATTTAAAAACTAGAGGCTAAACTAATCTGTTAGCCGCTAGAAGAAACAGTTAGGTACACTGATTTACTCATTGGTCTCTCATTACTAAATTCTGTTCTCTGGTTAAGGTCTAAACTCTGTGGACAGTTTCAGATATGGCACAAACCATACCAATGGAAGATGTAGTCTCAAAGTCATAATAACTTACACATTATGAGAATGTTCCTCTGGAGGAAGATGTCACTGATACTACAGTGATTTGAAAGGCCCTAGGGTAATTATAATATTCTAAAATAACCATATGCTTCTTTCATGTGGATACATGTATGCATGTGCTAATGTTTAAAGGGGAAAATAATATTTCATACATAATTTCTAATTAGGCTATTTAAAAGTTGTAATTAAATAAGGAGTGGCGATGTCAAAGAAAAACCCTGAACAAAGTGAATTTAGGTTCCTGCGGACAAGAAAAGAAAACTGTAAAAGACACTGTGACGTAACGAGATCTACAAGAGAGGTGGTAGGAATTTTCAAGATTTATAGAGTCTTGCAATGTTAAACTTTCTCTATTATTTTTAGTTGCTAGAAAATTTCATTACATCTTCTATGCAGTTTCATGATTCATATTCCTCTGGGGAGCTGCAATGAAACACTTCCCCCCAAGGAGAAGAATTAGACCCTCCAATGCCCACAAATGTTTGTAGCTAACCTGCATTCACCTTGATGGTGGTGCCCCTTTCTGCCTTAAGGTTAGAAGGAAATCGTTCTTGTAAATTCCTCCTTTGAGCCTACACTGGCTTTACTTTGGAAGGTTATAAACCTGGAGCACACTCATCATGTGTGTGTGTGGGGATAGAATGATCCAGCCACACTAGATGATATGTAGGATCTTTTCTAGATGCTCAAGCAGCATCACCAGAACTTGAATATTCTAAATATATTCAAAAGTATGAGTGCCATGGTGAGCTTGTTGTCCTGAGCAGGGTGACTTTGTTAATGCTCTTGTGACTAGGAATCTCTGGGAGTTTCCATTAAACAATAAACTTAAATGCAAATACCCTGCCAACTGTTAAATATGAAACAAATTTTAAAGGAGTTCAGCTTATATTGTTTGGTTAATCTTTTGGCTCTGGTATTTTCTTCTTCAGTTAGCATGGGGGTAAAAATCCGATGGATGCTAATACATTTATTTCATATTTGTTTTCCTGATCCATATAACTTTGAAAGTGTTCTTACATTAGAAAAAATTCATCTAGTAGGGTTCTAAGAATGATAGGCCACATGATGATTCGTAACTCTGAGTTAAGAAACACATCTTGCCATGAATTGTCTAAAGACACGTTTCATTAACAAGAAGCAAATGACTTAGAAGCCACAAGTTCACATGTGAAAGGCATTATGCTGAGTAAGTAATTGGCTGTTGGATCAGTACGGCTGATAGGCTCTGCCTGTGAGGCATCTTTCTGTACTGTGAACACCTGAGGTCATGTTACCCAGATACTAGGTTCAGTTTTATGATCAGCCACTCGTCTTCTTGCCTGTTTCACCAAAGGGTATATGTTGAGGCTTATCTGACCTTGACTTGACTCTGTTCTCATGGTTTACTAAATGATTCTGGTTCTTGGGTTTAGCATTTCCTTAGATGTTTCTAATTGGGTATTTTCCTTAGCTGAGAGTACATAGCTTAATGGCCCTTCACTAACTCCACTCAGCCAATGTCACCCAGGGGTGTTTGGCAGAATAGAATTTATAGAGAGGCACAGTGTGTTCACCCACCCTGAACCAGTGCAGGGCATGGTGGAGGAGTCACCTCCATGAGGCCAAGCCGACATTCCCCAAGTTTCCACACATAGAAATAACTGTGTTAGAAGACCAGATATCAAAGACTTGCTCACAGAGAAAACCGCTGTAGTTGCTATTCTTCAATGTAAGAATTTCCTATTTGGATTAATCATATTTAGTACTTCTTCAAGCTGTGCAGACTTATCTAGGGTTTATTAAGTGAATGGTTGTCCCTCAAGTCACTTACACATAAGGACACAACAGCCAAAATATTTGTAAGACAGAAGTATTTAAATTTTGAAGCATGGGGTATTTTGTGGGACTGAAGGGAGAAAGGTGACTGGTTTAGTAGTCCCAAGGGTGGGGATTTTGTTTGCTTACTTTTATACTTATATTTCCAGTAACACCAAGTATTCTCCTCAGAAGAGTGGAAACAGGTTTTCCTGAATAGGTTATTGTAACGTTGTAGGAAAAGTTGGTATGCCCCAGACTCATACATTTGAATGAATGAATGAATGAATGAATGAACCTCTTCCACTCCTTTTTCTCCTGACGAATTTACTCTGCCTTTGTGCCAGAGTAACACCATGTGGTTGGCTCTTTTGGGAACTCTACCTTCAGACAGAAAATACCTGCATCCCACTGCCTGAAGACACCAGCATTGTTAAGAGGACAAACACCTTCCAACACACTCTTCCCAGAAACTGGATAGAAATGTTAGGGAAAATCTAACTATGTTAGTTCCCATCCAGGTCATAGTGCTGGGTTCCCCATAATTTGAGCTTTGAAAGAAGGTGTTCCACTATAATGATATAAAATAGTGGTTTTGATAGCACTCCGGAACGTGTGTGTCTCTGTGTTGGCAGCCTCTCGTGTGCTGAGATCTTCAGAACATGTGCAGAACTATTCTGAGTTTTCCGGAAGTGAAACAACTTTATGGTAATCATATGCAAAATGTTTCTCAGGGTATTTTTTTCCTGCAGTTTACTTTTTTATGAGTCTGTTAAAAATTTAAGAGAAGCCTTGTTGACATTTTATATGCTTATTTTTCTTTCAAAGGAAAATTGGAGGATTTTTTAAATTTTCATATTGAAGATGATAAAAGGTGAAATAACATCATAATTCTTATCTTGTTCCATTTGATATTTGGTTGTTTTAGTCTCTTTTTATGAGTTTTATCCATCTTCTAACCAGTCTTGTATATATCATTTTTTTATATAAAAAAGATCTATTTTATTTTTTCTATTTTAAAGAATTTGCCTGGAGCTAGAGCAGCCATTCAGGTAGAAACTGAACCAAAAGATCAAAATTCTTAAAATGCAACCTCTAAAAATTGTTAATAAATTTTATGAATATTTTAAATATCACCACTTCAATATTTTAAGTATCCCAACAAGGGATTTTGGTGAGTCCTTCATTCCCTAAGAAAATTAAATTAGTGGCCATGTTGTCATCTTGAATGGGAATGGATGTTGTTTACTTATGTATGTTCATATGTCTATCTGTATAAAGGCATGCACACGCTTCATCACACATGTGGAGGTCAGAGATGGCCCTCCATCTTGTTTGCGACAAGGTCTCCCTAGCTATTAGCCCCTGAGTTTCATGCTGCAGGTTAGTTGGCTTGCAAGCTTCCAGCTCACGTCCCACTTTATAGTAGGAGATCTGGAACTACAGACACAAGACACTATGGCTGGGTTTTTGCTGTTGTTGTCGTTTAACATGGTTTTCAAGGATCCAGATTCACCAAGCTTGTGAGGCCATAACTTATACTCACCGAGGCGTCTTTTCAACCCTAAAATGGATACTGTTAACGGAAGGATATATGAGTACACCCATTTACTAATTTACATTTCTTCATCCAATGCTTACATTTCTGCAGTTCTCCAAATAGTTTACTAATCCCAGTTATTTCTTGACCCATCCAGGCACTACTCCTGTGATTTATTAGGAAAGATCTGTTATGGTATTTTAGGGTACAATTCATTAGGCTTAACACAGCTCTTACTTAGTTAACTATTGACTTATACATCCAGGCTCCACTGTAGAGGAATTAGTGATCTGTTATTCAACAAATGGTTCCTCTCCTCAGTTGTATTTACCTAATCAGCATCTATTGAGTGTGCAAATTTAAGAACACATTATATGTGTGTGTGTGTATGTAAGCCCGTGCACATATCCATATGAGTGGTGGTTTAGGAGTACACACACAAGCACACACACACACACACATATGCATATACATCTATCTATATGTAAGCATATACATGCATATATTGAAAAGCCATTTGAGTTTTACTTTGATTCATTTACTATTGTATTAGAAAGGTAAGAATTAGGAAGTTGTCAAAAAAAATAAAAGGGCAGATGAATTTCTTCTAAATAAGCAAGCATGTGGCAGCTGGAAGGGCATGGGGGCCATTGTCAACAGAGCAATTGGTAATACAGATTGAAGCATGGAAAAAAATAAAAGCAGCAATGAGCTACTGAGTCAGCAAATCATTATTATTGCAGTGACTCTTATGAAACGATCTTGCTCTGCTTTGTGCTTAGGCCACAAGCTTCCGCCACTCATTCGCATTCCTTCTTTGAAATGACTTCACTTGGCTTGTATATTAATTTGATGTCTTGAGTTCCCTGAAATAAGAAATTGGCTTGACCTGTAACTGGTGCCCGGGAGACTGTACCCTGTGTCACAACAGCAAATGAGCACTGGTTCTAACCTTATATGGTAAAGCCCAGCACAGGAGCATAACACCATTGTTGTGTTTCCGACTCCCAACACCTCATTAACTATGGCACCACATAGGGTCATAGAACTAGGAGAATCACTTTGAAAAGTTTATAAACACCACAGAGAGCAGTCTCACGGGTGTCTGAGGCTGCATGCATCACTCTTTGGGGGTCAAGCAAAGTTCCTTCCTCCAGACAGCGCACCCTCTAGTTGCAGGAGGAGGCAGGCTGCCCACCTTCTCTGTCCCAGCACTCTGCCCCCCATACTCACACTCAGCAGCTGAGCGTGCCCGCCAGCGTGTCACCAGAGGAAGATTGATTGCCTCTTAATAATGTCCCTCATAAGTTTCACCAATCTGGATCTTTTCCCAAACCCTGGGATATTAGAGTCCAACCCTCACCACAAGGTGCTGGTACCACACAACCCTGGAGGCTCCTGGGAAGCAGATTTCCAGTCATATATGAAGTAAACGTCTAAGAAGGAAAGGAATGGGGGACACAGTAAAATGTATGTCATTGGAGTAGCAGGACCTAATTTCAGTCCCCAACACCCACGTAAAATGTTGGTGGCATGTACTTATAATATCAGTGCTGGGGAAGGTTAAGCAAGAGGCTCCCTGGTATCACTAGTAAACCAACCCCAAGTTTAAAGGCTCTGCGAGAGAGCCTTTCTCAAAAGACCAGATGGCTAGCTCCTAAGAAAACACCCAAGGTTGAACTCTGTCCTCCACACAGTGTGCACCCCACAGACAAACACCACACACACACACACACACACACAGAGAGAGAGAGAGAGAGAGAGAGAGAGAGAGAGAGAGAGAATCTGCGAAGGAAAAATAAATATGCCAGTCTAGGCAATCATAATCACTAGTTCCAAACACCTTGTCTACCTGGCCCCAGGCGGAGCTTATTCAACTCTCCCAAAGCCATTAGACTGAGTGATGACATTCGTCTTACAGCTGCCCCTTGATGGTGATCCTCCTAGTTAGCCTCCCTCCAGTGTCAACCTGTAAACCTTCCAGCGTAGAATTTTAAGGCCATAGGAAACGGAGGCTACCTGGGGACCCTTCTCATTGTCCATTCATTCCAGAGCTGTGCTGTTAGAAGACTGTATCTTAGACAGTTTGAGCCCCAGCAATACATTGGCTTTGAAGATATCACACGTATTAGTTACCTTTCTGGCATTAGATATCATAACCAAGACAACTTGTAGGAGAAAATTTAGTTTGGCTTATTGCTCTAAAGAAAGAGGATCCATCATGGCAATTGAGCCCATGGCAGATTTGGGGACAGGAGCAGGAAGGGGAGAGGAGTGA
This sequence comes from Ondatra zibethicus, assembly GCA_004026605.1. NCBI lineage: Eukaryota > Metazoa > Chordata > Mammalia > Rodentia > Cricetidae > Ondatra > Ondatra zibethicus. Next base: position 12,489 of record PVIU01017155.1, read on the forward strand.
TCACCTCTTCAAAGGCAAGCACAAAGCAAAGAGAAAGCAGAGCATGGGATGAGATTATAGCAGTCAAAGCCCAGCCTAGGGAAGGGCTTCTTCCAACAAGGTGCCGACTTCCAAAGCTTCCACAACTTTCTCTACCAGCACTACCAACTGGGGAACAAGTGTTCAAATACCTGATCCTAGGGGTACATTTTTCTTTCTTTTTTAAATTGATTTCTATTGAGCTCTACATTTTTCTCTGCTTCCCTCCCTGCCTCTCCCCTTTCCCCTTCAACCCTCCCCCAGGTCCCCATGCTCTTAATTTACTCATGAGATCTTTTCTTTTTCTACTTCCCATGTAGATTAGATCTATGTAAGTCTCTCTTAGTGTCCTCATTGTTGTCTAAGTTCTCTGGGGTTGTAATTTGTAGGCTGGTTTTCTTTGCTTTATGTTTAAAAACCACCTATGAGTGACTACATGTAATAACTGTCTTTCTATGTCTGGGTTGCCTCACTCAAAATAATGTTTTCTAGCTCCATCCATTTTCCTGCAAAATTCAAGATGTCATTATTTTTTTCTGCTGTATAGTATTCCATTGTGTAAATGTGCCACATTTTCCTTATCCATTCTTTGGTCGAGGAGTATTTAGGTTGTTTCTAGGTTCTGGCTATGACAAACAATGCTGCTATTTCAAACCACCATAACACTTGTTAAAGGGCCCTGGATACTGGCAGTGTCTGGGCGTGGGTGCTGGTGAGAAGAAACCCAGACTAGATTCCTTCTCCAGCCCCTGTCTAAGCATGTTAGAGTAAGCAGGCAAATCCACCACCTATTTGACAGGCCAGGAGCCATATTGGGCTGTTAACTCCTTGGCTTTATGTTTCAAGTCATTATTTGAAGCATAGTGAATTCAAATAGCCACAAAAATAGTTTGTGTCCTATAGAATTTTAGTAGGTTGCCTCCCTACTCTATTTTTGTAAGTTTTAGCTGATTAGAGATCTTTTTATTCCCTCAGGTCTATTATAAATTTGAATTTAGGCTACAGCAAAACTGAGAAGATAAATACTTTTCCATATAGCATAATACCCCCCCACATATATATGTATATGTATTGTAATATATATATACATATATAAATATATATAGTACCAGAACATTAATCAGAATTTTCCACAGTTCAAATTTCACTTTAAAGTGTGTTCTTGATGTTGTATATTCTTTGGGTTTGGACAAACATATAATAAATATTTTTCCTCTTTTTATTTCACTACTATTTTATGAAATATATAAAAGTTATTTTTCCCATCCAAATATTTCTTACCAGCATAATTTTGGGCTATTTTTTGATTATTTGCTTGTTTGTAGAAGGAGACTGCACTTCTGTGGTAATACACACCTTTAATCCCAGTCAGTATCCACACTAGTTGCCATAGAAACCAGGCAGTACATGCCTTTAATCCCTGTGGTGCATGCCTTTAATTCCAGCCCTAGAGAGGATTATAAAACGGGAGGAGACAGCTCTCAGTCACAGTTTGATTCTGAGATTTCTGGAAGCAGAATCACCATTTTGGACTGAGGTCGAGGTAAGAGCCAGTAGCTGACTATTTCTCCTTTCTGACCTTCAGGTTGAGCCCCAATTTCTCTCTCTGAGATTTTATTAATCATGTGTCATTTGTTTGTTTTTGATTTTCAAGAAAGGGTTTCTCTGTATCTTATCCCTGGCTGTCCTGGAACTCTGTAGACCAGGCTGGCCTTGAACTCAAAGAGATCAGCCTTGCCTCTGCCTCCTGAGTGCTGAGATTAAAGGTGTGTGTCACCACTGCCCTGGAGTGACATTTCAATTGTATTTTAATAAATAAAGGCTACCTGAAGATCTGAAAGTAAAACAGTCCCACTGGTCAGCCTTATAGACCAGGTTATGGTGACACACACTTTAATTCCAGTAGCCACAATAACACACCTTTAATCCCAGTTGCCACAATGACATCTACCTTTAATCCCAGTGGTGCATGCCTTTAATCCAAGCCCTAGAGAGGACTATAAGACAGGGGGAGACAGCTCTCAGGCACACAGTCTCATGGTGAGTTCCTGGAGGCAGGATCACCATTTCAGACTGAGATGGAGATAAGAGCCAGTGGCTGGCTGATTTGCTTTTCAGGTCTTTGCGTTGAATCCCAGTTTCTGACCCTGAGATTTTATTAATCATGCTCCATCACCCGGCTGATTGTATACTATTTGTAAGCAAACATCCATACCAAATTATGCTTCATCTCTGTCCCAGTACAAGGTTAAAGGCAGCCACAGCCTGTTAGAGGAAGACTTCTACCTTGCCAACCTATGCCCAGCCTCCAAACTGGGGGGTTTTCTCAACTAAAAACTCACTCTTTCTGAGATTCTTTAGGACAATATCTTCCAAAAAGAAATGAAGAGTCCTATAATGCGAGAGCCTGGGTCTGGTCAGATAGTTTAGAAATCCTGTCTAGCATTTTATTGTTGAGTGCCCGTGAACCAACTACTTAACCCTGCATCAATTTACTAATCCATAATATGTAAGACTCGAGAAGTAGTGATTTGGTGAATTAAGAAAAGTCTAATTAGCAGTGGCTGGGATATGTTAAGTGTTTAAGTGACAGCAGTGAGGGTTAGGAAGGACATTGTGCATTCCCGAGAAAAGAGCTCTTAATTTTCAGTCTTCTCTCCCACTAGCACCTCCTCTAAGCCAGGGCCTCAGGCAAGCTAGGCCAGCATTTTCTCCCTCGCCTACATCAGCCTACTCTCCTCATAGCTTCTCCCATTTGTTCTGCTCTTGTCTCTTCTTTTTCTTTCCTTTCTTTTTCCTTCTGGTATTTTCCCTCTTTTACTTCTTTCCACAATTAAAGCACTTTTGTTAGCCTGCCCCTGGTACTCCCAACTCTGCTCCTATACTTTTCTGTAGCTGAGTCTTATCTTAGGTATGGTTTCAGGAATTTGTACTACAGTTATGTCTTACCTACCCCCCTCCATTCATGACCACTGTCCAAAATTAGAATGAGTAACAATCATGTTTTTATGGTTTAATTTTTATTCCTAAGCGTTCACTGGTAGCTAAAGCTCATCTTTCCCTTATTGTAGCACACACAGGAACTCTGAGGAGAAAAGCCAGAACCTAGTATTTCAATGACAGTATATTTTATTGTACTCCAAACTGTTTTTAAAAAGTCATCTTTTCAATTTTTTTAGCAAATTGGAAAATGATGCCTCTTCCTTCTAGTGGCCACTCTATAGCCAGAGCCTAATCACCACTATGTTTATATAAAAATGAAAAGTCCAATTAAAATGCAGTGTCCCAAAGTCTACAATTACAAGGAAATGTTGCTCACCTAGGTGTCAAGCAACAGAGGAGTGGGTAAGGAAAACATGTAATGTACACACAATGGGATTTTATTCCGCTATAAAGAAAAGTGATATTCACAGGAAAATGGATAGATCTGAAAAGCATCCTATTAAGTGAAGTAACCCAGATACAGAATCACATGTTACATGCTGATCCTGGCTTTGAATGTTCACGTGTATACATGTTGGAGAGTGGGGCGTATAGAGTTCAAGACTAAAGGGACAGCTTGAGAATGGTGAAAGAGGGGGTGGGGAGAGCAGTGCGAGGAGCAATAGCAAACACGTGACATGAAAACAGAGAAGGCACTACCAAGAGTGGGAAAGTACAAATGGGGCAGGAAGGTGACTGAGGAGAGGGAAGAGAATCAACACAAGCAACCATTGCTCTGAAATAAAACCTAATCAACCCGGATCCCTTACTCTTTCCCTTCCCAAGCACTTTTGCCTGTCCACTCTCAGGGAAATAACAAGAAGCCCTGATGAGCACTGATGTAGAAAATGCTCACATGTCTGACCTTCGTGGAGCTTAGAATTAAAGAGCCAGACAACAGACTACCATCAATCAAGGAAAAGAAAGTGACACACATTGTGGTAAATGCCATGGTGGGGTAGGTGGCTTTGATCATGAGTCCAATTGGCAGCACCCTGAGATAAGCATTGAGAGAAAGTTGCTCTGAGAGGGACTGTATCAGTTCAGGGCTGTAAGATAAAGACTCAGCACTGACCAAGTTCAGCATCATAGACGTAGATTTTTGGATAGGAGCTGATCAACAGCCTTCATCTAAGAAAAAGTGTTCTGTATAAACAAACTATGTAGTAGTTTATGTAGAAGCAACATGGTAGCCAGATGCAGGGGCTGCCTTTTCTGACATCAGATGCATACTGCCTGGATAAATAAGTATAAAAATAACCCCAGCATGCACTGGGTTTGATCACCACCACCAGAAAACTTAACTATGAACTAATATATTAGCTAAGTATATAAAGTACATGCAAAAATAATAATCTAAATATACAAAGTAGGAATATAAACAATAAATATTATGTATTCTTATCGCTATAATTATCTTTGTCATTATTATTAAAATTGTCTCACTGTTCGATGGCTAAAATGAAGACAATATTAGTAACAAGGCCTACCCTATAGAATTATGCTGCAATTAAGGTATCTGTAACGTTCTTAGCACATCACCTAGAGCGTCACTCTCTGAGAGCTGGCTCTCCCATTATTTTGTAGTCAATAGTAGTATTGGCTCCTGTAGTATCTGTTCCCTCTTTCTTGTAAGCATACTGAACCCAAAATGATCTTAGAACATTGAGCTATTTTTAGAACTGAACTTCAGTTAACCTTCATTTGATGTAAGTCCCCATTCTAAACTTGAAAAGTTCATTCATTACCCCTGAATTTCCATAACATCAGGCCTCCCACCTGACTCCTTCACATATGTCCAGGCCCACGATCAGAGGTGCTTTACCATAGGTAAGCCTAGATGAACAGTTGACTGTGCCTCTTGGTGCTTGTTGTGGTACCTTGTTGATGCCTTTGGCCTCAGAAGGGAACCCGGTGCTCAACAAGTCTGTCACCATATTTTACAGTCCCCAGCTCACTAGCATAAACTGCAAAGAGGGGAAGAAGAAAGTCATTTGTATGAGACACTGTATTGAAGCTTTGTTTCCACTTGTCCTTAGTCTGACAACTTTGTAAAATAGTCAGAGAGGAGTGCAGGTTCTGAAAGGAAGGAAGTGAAAAGAGGGAAGGGGAGAAGAAGGAAAGAGAGGAGAGCAGGGGAAAGAATGGGAATAGGGATAAATACCCTGGGAAATGGGGAAGCAGAAATAAACACACTGTAGTAGATCATAGCTATGTTTCTAGAGAGTCCTAGAAATAATAAAGACAGAAGACCTTTTATGCAAAAGTTCACCGGAAACCAGCCGTAGACTCCGTCAGTCATGTCACGGTCTAACAAACCTGGGAGATGCTCACCACTTTAGCCTTCGTTCTATTTCTGTCCCATTTGATTTTAGCAAGAATCTGTTAGTTAGCAGCATTAAGGCTTGGTGCCCACAACATAAAACAAATGTAGTGAGTATGTACGTGTGGGTGTGTATGGGTGTGTGTGTGTGGTGTGTGGTGTGGTGTGTGTTTGCATGCACGAGACCCACAAGTCAGAGTTTGAGGCTGGATCATATGTAATGAGCCCCTTGCAGCTAAGTGATTGCACACATTACAAGATTCACAGCATTTCAGACAAATTCGTTTGAAAACTCTGTTTCTAGAGGCTCTGATGTCAACAAAACTGCAAACACCCTGGTTTGAGATATGCTTCTTTGGTTTTTTTCCTATTAAATAAAGTATGTGGCACCTGTGTTTTTCCCCCAATGCTTACTCTCCCAGTCTCTTTTCCTTAGTGAATGAAGTTCTAAAGTGAAGATCAAGAGAGACAGAGACTAGAGTTGCCATGCTGACTCACCTGCTGTGCTGTCTCAGACACTTTGCTTAACCACTCCAAAATATTGACTTAAGTTGTTACAAAGGGAGAAATCCGGATTATATCGTCACCGCGATTGCTGCCTCCCATAAAGAGCCCTCAAATTATCATCAATACTATGAGTGTTTTCAGTCATTTGTCTCTAAATTTTGATGAGATGCAGGCTCCTGAGTACAGGATGGAGACCAAGATTGCGAACAGAAGGAAGGTGTAAACGGCACTCTTTTTGGGATAGGTCTGGTTCTGTCCAATCCCCGGTTACTCCAAACTGCTGGTTGTGCATGCCTGTGTCCATGTGCACTGTACACTAAGTTTAATGTCATCACAGTCCTGGGTAGGAGAGCTTTAAGACACCATTCTCTACAGTGGGGCTACTGTAGGGACACTGGTAACACCATCATTGCCTTTTGGTTCCCATCAGTCCAAGAAAATGGGATTTGGAAACATCAGAATTTTAAATTTAGCTTTGTTTTTCTTATGACACGGCTTAACTTGACAATGACTCTGTAGTGTCAAATGCAAAGCTCACAGAGAACTAAAGCCTAATTACCTCCATATGCCAATACATCAAGCTGGCATGCTCTTCGTCTTACCTTTTCCCGTTTAAGTGTAACAGGTAGGTGCTGGAATTATTTACCTCTGTGGTTTTAACCTCTTGTAGTTGGGAGAAGGGATACACTATTTAATTAGTGTGGTATTGAGTTTATTTAGTAAAAAAAAAATGTAGATGAGGCAACAGCTGCACATTATTCTTTGTCGTCTTGGAGAAGAAGAGGCTGTCTTCGGAGCATTCTTTTCATACTTTGTGGCTCTAAAAGTAGCCAGTTAATTAGACTCCATGGTTACTGCTATTGTTATATCTGCTTACTTGAAGTGTAAAGATAATCATCAATTGTACACTCTTGACTACGCTATTAATGGCTTTAATACCCTATTGTGTTTACATTTCGAATTGTAAGGAACACTTAGCTTTTGTGGTTTTTTTACTCATAGTAACTCAATGAAGGCTGCCTCCCTCTGATGCTCTTGCCATTTTATCCTGCGGTATTAAGTGTTGTTTTTCTGGTGAGGTCTTGAAATGTGGGGCATTATGTATGAGTTATGCTAATTTGTTAGGGCAATGAATACATTAATTTCATTAGTAAATGGCCTCAAAGCAATAATTACCAGTGTAGGTGTGTCAAAAGCGATCATGCTCAGCTCTTCAGTTAATTATTAAGATTTTGTTCTTTGGGGCCCAGATTTGACATCCAGCTTCATGTTAGCCATAAATAAAACCCTGAAGTATGCAGGGATGAGGAAATGAAGCCAGGATCTTGTTTTGTGCTCACATACATCCCCCTCTTGTCCAATTGCTACTGCCAACAAGATGCCAAAATAATCACAGGGTCAGTGACACAAAGTTTTAGAGCCCCACAAAAGGCACAATTGTTACAAATAGCAGCCAGGCTTCTCTGTGCTCTGATTGGCCTCCCAGAAGGTAGCTAAAAACCAAGGGCATGACTTGTTAAGATGAATTTTGCTGAGAAGTGTTATCTACAGTTCATTCCTCTTTACACTAAAACTCACTTTTTAAAAAAAAATTAATAGCATTTTCTCCTAATGGATTAATTGGCTCTGTGAGTCGGCTGTATTATTATATGTGAACCATTTGCTTCTGAGCAGTAACAGTAAACCCTATATCCCAGTATTCATTTCCACAAAAATCTGACATTCTTTTTATAACGATACACCTGTTGGAACCATTCAGTGCCTCTCCATTTGCTAACATTATGTGTAAGGCCGTTTCAATCTGAGCCATCACTCCGGCTGTTTATGGAAGCTTGGAATATAAGCCAGGCTCAGCGTCCTGGGTTCCACTCTAATGGGAAAATAATACTCTCAAGGCGTTTTGGAGAAAAGGAATGCGTTGGATTTTGAGAGGCAGATGACATGTGTGTGGAAGGAGAGAGCATGTGAGCCAAAGCAGGGAAGGGAATCAGGACAGTGCTGGGTGGGAAGGAGGAGGAAGATAATGCAGAAGAAAGTGCTGGAAGCATCTAGAAGAGTCTTTTGCTGTAGGAGTTTGGAGATTCTCAAAGGATCTGTGTTGTTTCTGCAGAGGACTGTTCTCAGAGAGTTTGCAACTGCCCTTATCATAAAAATGATGGTACATGGACAGAGTTAACTTGCCAGGAGTGCAGTTTTCTAGTTCTGGATTCTTCCTGTCTGGTAGGGAACGGCAGTCCCGTTCTCCAGAACAGTTTTCCACACTCTGATCTCATCACAACTTCTGGCTTTCCTCCTGGTCCTTGGCTTTGACCTTACCTCAAATCTCATGTTGCTGTTTTGTTTTTAAACACTTCTAAACTTCAACAATAACCCTGAGATCTGAGCCAGGCCTTTGTATGTAACAAATTATACTCAGTTCAGGAATTGGGAAAAGCAGGTGCTGTTTCACTCCAAAGATAGCTTTGATCAACCTGTGTGGGCTATGGATTGAATGCTATTAGGGCTAAGGATTGAGTTGCTTGAACAAAGACAATGTAGTCCGTTCTGCAATGGTGCTTCTCAATATTAGGGACTGAAAATGAGTTTTAATTCTCCTCTTAAATGTATATGAGATTCCACACTTTTTAAATGACTCTAGCTTATACTACAAGAGTTTAGACATTATTTAAAGATACTTGATTGACACTAATTTATTTTAAGTGGCATCTTCAGTGGTAATCTTGATTTGTTCAGCTATCAGCTACATTTGAAACATGTTTACTGACATGAACTGCTATTTTTGTGAAATATTCATAGGAAAAGTTAGAGGTGAAGGCAACCTCTTCTTGCATAAGACATAAAGACACATGACTCCACTTGTTCACTTAAAGGGAGCATTTAGGGGCATTAAATCTGAGTTCCAGGACACAGATCAGGACCCAGGGATTCTATATAACATACCTTCAAAGTTAAATTATTTCTATCATATACTGACTGATACCTAGCACTAGCAATTGTGTAGTGAGGTGAAATAAAGCTTGCCTGAAGATCAGAGGGCAGAACTAGCCACTAGGTAACCATAGAGGTCTGGAGGTCTGTACAAAGAGGCAGGAAGTGATACGGCTGGACAGAGAGAGGAAGTGATAAGGCCGGAGAAGACAGGAGCACAATTTCTTTTCGGATGGGAAGTTGAATAGATAAAGTGGCTATGGTTTTGTTCCTTCATCTACCTGATCTCTCAGCATTTTCCCCTGTATCTGATTCCAGGCTTTTATCATTAAGACCTATTAGAACTTGTGTTGCAGTGTAGTGCACAGCCTATGCAGCCATCCATAGAAATCCTGTTAAGTCTCTGACTACTGAGGAGGGACTCTAAGCTCTGTCATTTACACTATGCATGAACTGGGACAAATCACATGATCCTAGGCAGAGTCATATCACTTGTAAAATATCAATAATAAATAATGTCGTATCTGCTCCATAGGGGTTTCAGAAACATCAAGTGAACTACTGCATACCAGTAAGTCAGGCTTATAGATGAAAAATAATAAGTATTAATTATCATTATTGTTAGTCTTTGGAGTAGCACATTTTTATTAAGTATTGATGCCAGAACTCTAAAAATCAGAGGCCAGCCATGAGGCATATTTAGCTGTCCCCACCCAACTCCCAGTAACTGTTCAGATTCTTTTGGATTAGCTCAGCAGCAGACTTTCTGGCATAGGGACCTTCACACATTGCTATAGTAGTTTGAACTCCTCACTCAATGTCCTAAATGTTCTTCAACTGTTTCCCTGTGTTCTTTGCTGGCTCACACTCTCTCTATTCATTCTTTCTGGCCAGTTTACTTCTTGTTTTCCTCCTTTTGTCTCCCTCCCCCAGTCCACAGTATCTGTCTCATGGTTAGATTCAGATTCATTTGTTGATCGGTCAGAACTCTGCTTTGCTTCTCTATCTCCCCCACCTGGCATCTGGGTAGCATAATAGAGCACTAGAGCTGACTTACTAGAGACCCTGTGCAGTGCGGATGGAGCCAACTGATTTTAAGGAGCAATGTCTCCAAAATGTTTAAGTAGTTTTCCCTTGAATCTCCTTTTCGCATCTGTCACAAGACATCTGTCCAGTTTAAAGTGCTACTGCACACCATCAATTTTGCTAAGGATTTTCAGATTTTAGTATTTGACAATCACAAATGTATAGGGAAAAGCATTTATGTTCCTTTAGAAGTGATAAAATCAAGACATGGAGAGAGTTTGCATGACCTGTTTAAGTACACGTAGCTGGTAAGTACGAGAACATTTATTTAAACTCAAATGTGGCATCAAACCCCATGCTCTTAACCTTCAACACCTCCGCTAGATGCTGTGGAGTCTCAGTGTCTGAGTGAACACCATCATTCAAAACTAAGCCTTGGAACATTTGCACAGGACATGAAGTGAGAACTTTAACAATGCACACACACACACACACACACACACACACACACACACACACACACACCTAACTTCCACTTTCTTGGAGTCTCAGCCACACTCCTCTTGAGGAGAAGCAAATCATCTATGCAAGAAACACCCCAAACATGCAAGCTACTGATCCAGAGATGGTCAAATGATATATGGCTTGAAACACATGCCTCTCCATCATGTATTTACTCTATGTTTTCATTTATAATCCAAGCAGGCTAAACTTTAAACCCTGGGCGACTACGGATGCTAATGTGTTGAGCCCAGATGATACCAGAAGAAACATCGAATTAATATTGTTGCATAAACAAAGTGCCAGCCACCAACTTCATTTAATGCATTTCTTGGGTATAAAGACGTGATCCCTAAGTTCCCAGGAGACAATGGAGTTAATATCAGAGCTACTAAAGTTAATATCAATGCTATCACAGACAGCATTGTACTGAACCCACACTGCTACATACCATTGTTTCTCCACGGTTTTTCAAAGGTTCTAGATGTGGCTATTACTAATAACACACATGCAAAAGGAAAATGTAGAGGGCCATAAGATTCCATAATAAAACTCCAAAGTGTTCTCCCAATAGTATGGTGGTGAACCATTGAATACTGTGTTCTGGCTTGAAGAGTCTCACTTTCCAAATTTAAGCAAGATTTAAATATGGGTTCTCTTAAATGAGAAAAGGTGTGTTTTCATTTTATGCACACACACACACACAAATTGGAAGATGTCTATTGCTATTGGCATGGGTAGAAAAGAGAGAGATAGAGACAGAGACACAGAGAGATAAAGAGATTTTTTATTGTCTGATCAGGAATTTCAGCTAATGCCATTGCCCTTCTCTTTAAACCTTCAATAATTAAAAGATGAGATTCTGTCAGAATATAAGCAAGTTAGATGAAAAGGAAAATGTAGCAGAGGCTCCATCTCCTTAATTTACCCACCAATTCATGGATGTATGCCTTCCATTTCGTATTATTCTCTGAAATATATACTTGGAGACACGGATAGAAGGGCTGAGATCCCATCAAGGGCTTCTTGCCCATTAGATCCTAGAACAAAACTTGGTTTCATAAGCAAGAACCTCAAGGACCACCCGCAGAGAAACCATACTCTCTCAGATTGCACCCCTTTCCGGGCCCTCCTTCCATCATATTTCGACCCTACTCAACTACAGAGATATCAGATGTGGACCAGGAGTCTTAGCAACCAACATCTCTGGATGCCACAGCCATCCCATGGGGATTGCCATTCTGTCTGTGCAGAGAACTCCGTTCCGCCCCATTTGGCCAGTGGAAAGGAGGCTCCTTGGGAAGAGGCGAAAATCAGGCCAGGTTTTGTTAAGAGGGCTGGAATGTGACTCTAGTACCTTGTTAAACAAAGTGTCTCTCTGCTTATTCATAGGGATTTAGGTGAAATCTGAACTTCTGAATTTTAAATTAATATTTATGGCACAAGTTAATAAACTTTAGTAACGCAAAGAAGCTGACTGAAAGATGCGGTTGGCACCTATGCCCCACCAGAAACTCATTTACTAACAGAATCCAACCCTAAGTAAAATAAACAGCTTTGGTTCTACTGACATTTTATAACCACCTTAAGGGAGAGGTGGAGAGGAGAATTGGGTTTCCATGTGGATTTAATTCAAGAACTTCCCAGGAAACTGCTTGAAGGCAATACAGTAGTGAGCCAACTTTGTTCTGTTAAGTCACAAAAAAATACACTCTACTGAATGGAAGGGATCAAACACAGCTGCAAAGAGGAAATTTAGAATTATCATCCCACTACTATCAGAAGGTCCTTTATGTTTATAGCTTCATAAAAGTTCACAGTTAGAGTGTTTGCTGCCAACTAATAAAAAAGTAATGAAAAATTTTGCAGATTTTTTGTATGTAGACAGCAGTTATCTAATCCCCTAATCCTGATGAATTCATAGATTCAAAAATATTTGAGGCAAAAACACCCATGAATTTATTTGAGATCCCTTTAAAGGTACAGGTCTCAACCTCATTAGTGGACAAGGAACAGCAATATTGCTTGGTTGTGTATCTATACTCACTCGACAATATATTCTGACTTTTTTATTGCCTGAATATTAAAATAGCTGTAATGAAGCACTGATATTTCAGGGTGATGTCATTAGGAAACAATAAATTAAGGCTTTGTCCCTTTTAGTGCCCTTAATGTGTATGATGACCCAGGAGCCCCTGGATCCTGTGTCTTTTCTTGATTATGATGGAAATCTTTTACTTTTTCTTTTATAAATAACATTAGAACAAGGGAGCTTTTGTATATACGGTACTCAGCACATCCATCCACATGAAGAACACGGTTCCTATGTGAGGAATGACAGGGAACACATGGAAAAGCCTTAAAAATATTCCTCCTGAGATTTTCTTTGCTCAGTGTTCTTTTCTCGGTGACTCTTTTTTTTTTATGTGAAAGACCAGACACCCTTCGTGTGTTTCATAAGTCCCTCATGCCTCCCTTCCTGTTCGCATTGCTCTCTCAGCCCTGCACCTTCACCTGGCCTGGTCCAGCTACTCAGCTTTCGCCTCAAACAGATTGCCCCTAACCTTTACGTTTCATTAGAGCAGGAGGCAGGAGGCAGTGGGGGAGGAGGGGAATGGAAATTGGAGGTGTTTCAAACGTCTGCACTACATTATGCCAGTATATGAAAAAGTCATAGACTTTGAAATGAAAGGTGAAGTGTGGGGCTTGGGATGTGGCATTAAAATTCATGGCTACCAAGAGCTCATAAAAAAATCTGTATATATTTGTTGTTCTTATTATTTATAAAAACAATTATATGATAATGCTTCCTCTCTAGTTAATTATTTGTGACCATAAGGACATTTAGCTATTATTATTTTTATTGTCATTAGTGCTATTATTTATGAAATCTGAACATCAGTTGAGTGCTATGTAGCAGCCACTATCTTCACATATTTTGCATACGATATCTGTGTTAATCTTCATGATAACTACTGTATATAGGTTTAAGGATCTAAATGTGAGTTAGAGCTGGTAACGTACACAAGGTTCTGAAGCTAGAGGGTAATAAAGAGCTACTGATCCCTGCCCAGGTCAGTAGGATCAGAGCCTAATATCCCAACTAGTTCACTCCATAAATCATTGTCATCCCCAGACCCATATTAAATAAGTAAATAAAAAGTAGGCTTTTACAACTCAAGAAATCAAGGCTGAAAGAAACAATTAACTTATAAATGTCACATAGTTATCCCACAGTGGGCCCTGGAATAGAAAATACACATTTCTGAACATGGCCCACTGCCTTGACTGCAACACCATGTCATCTGAACCTCTTTGATGATCCTTTCTTTGGGAGTGGTTATTAACGCTGGAAAGCTTGAACGACCATGATGGAGGCCTAGATTAGCACCGATTGCATTTTTTTATTAACAAAAATATAAGCTTTCCCATGAGAGTTACTGCCTGGGAGGTATGAAAGAAATATCCAGACAGAGGATCAAAATAAAACAAACCCAATTTAAAAGCCCTCCTTTTACCATGAATTCGGTGCACCAGAGGTCAAACCAGACCCCTGGGTGCAAACGAAGCTGAGTACATCTCTTGCTTAACACAGATGTTTCACTCTGCTCCGACAAGCGCTTCTCTGGAGCAGGATTCTATTATATATAAAATGGAAATGCTACCAGCTTGGGGTTATTTTGAAAATTTCCAGAACTTGAATTTTTTCCCTCGGTGAGCATGAAAATCAAGTAGAAACTAAATAAGACACATGCACGCACACACACATACACATTCATACACACACATACACTCTCAAACACTCATACACGCTCAGCTCACATGCATGCACTCACACACACACACACTTTCTCAATACACACTCACACATAGTCACACACACTCTCACACACTCACACACATATACATACTCAGCTCATACACTTGCACTTAGACACACACTCACACACACACACACACACTTTCTCTTTTCCTCACACAAACACACATATGCATAAATGTGTGTACACATACTGAGACTTCACAACGGCAAGTCCTAAAGAGCCCTCCAGAACAGCTTCTGGTCCCCACCTTGTTGTTTGCATCCTGCCTTATAGAGATGGCTTCCAGAAGGGCAAACCACCTAAGTTCCCCTGCAAGTTGCCATTGTTCTGACTTTGCAGGCATATCACTTTTCACAGAAGCACAGCTGCCAAGCACCCCGGCAAGATGTCCTATTGAATAAACCCACACCTCGCAGTCTGCAGCCACCCTGCCTGTCCCCTCAAAGCCAGCCATTCGATCATCCTGCGTGGGATGCCTGGAGCTGTTTGCTGAACAGCGTCATGTTACTCTTTGACTGAGGGAGAAAGACAAATGTTCTATATTATCTTTAATTTCCATAAAATTGTTTTAATCTTTGCTTTATAATAAATGTATAACAGTGCCCTCAAGGGATTTCTGTTTTGTATTATAGGTGTCTCCATTGGAGTTGTGTGCAAGACAGAACCAAACAGCATTTGCCTTTTGCCCAAAGGACACAAAAGACACTTGGAAACAAAAGATTCCTCTGGGAAGCATCTGTAGGCATAAAACGGGACATTTTCCTTCCTCTGAAGGTTTTCATCCACTGTCCTGATTCTGGAATCACAATTACTGTACCAGTCAGGTCAGGAACACATGTATCAACGAGATCTATGCTGTATTTGGTTTGGATGTCCTATTTTTATATATGTACATATAGTTAAAATCTATGATATATAGAGACACAGCTATAAAAATACAATAAATTAAATAAAAAACTTCTTCCAATGTGTTAAGTTTCAACCACAAAGCTATGGTGGATCTTTAGTGGCCCATCTTGATGAAAAAGAAGGGAGGGGTGGGCTTGGGGAAGGTCCCATGAATACATTTCTTGACATTTTGTTTATTAGCATTTTATCTAGGCTAGTGGTAAATGGATGGGTTTGTCGGCAGAAATCTCCTGGTGAAGTAAATAAAGAATCTTACTAGGCAGGGAGAATAGAACTCACGGCAAACTGCTCACAAAGAGATCTAATTTATTGGTTTCTTTTTCACAGAGATTCTGTTCTGGATTCTGGCTTTGCCAGGAGAAACAGCTGAATGATGACATGAATCTACACACAGAGAGAGTCCTCTCTCCAGGAGCAAGGGGAAGATGCAGCAAGACTCTGCACAGCCTAGACAGAGCGCCTTCTGAAAGTTAGCTCTGGGCTGCGCGGTAGCCTCTGTCTTTATTTTCTTGTCTCTTAATAAGCCCACACTGCATTCAGGAAAGAAAAACATTGAGTGTGGCTACACCAGTTACAATATTATGGCTATTTGGGTTTAAGCATCATAAAGACACCAACAAGGGCTCCTCAGTTATTAATATTTTTCCAGGTTAAAAGGCAGCAATAAATCATAAAGAGTGTTTCCAAGCAGTAGCACTTTTATAGAAAATTGCTTGCTATTTAAACAAAATATTTGCTCTTCATCTCAGGAAAATATGAGGATGCTTCTAAACAAGGGGCCATTTTACCTGCTCTCTGCCTCTTGTAATTAGCCCTGGGCCTACTTTCAAAGGATAGTGGTGTGTGTGTGTGTGTGTGTGTGTGTGTGTGTGTGTGTTGTACATATGTGTGTGATGTGCATGTGTGTGTGTTCATCCCTACATATGAATACAGGAGCAAGTATATGGAGGTCAGAGAAAAACAACGGAAACAACGGAGTTGGGAGTTGTTCCTCCAATGCCCCATCCACCTTTTTTTTTTTTTTTTTTTTTTGAGAATGAGATCTTTTGAGCACAGGACCAGGCAGGCTAGACTATTCAGCCAATGAGTTCTAAGAACAGCCTGTCTCCACCTCCCATGTCATCTTCACTATAATTACAACCATATGCTTGCACATGGGCTTCTCAGGTGGATTCTGGGCTTGAACGTGGGTCTTTGTTCTTACAACATAAGCACTTTATGTACTGAATCATCTCTCCAACCTATTTTTGTTTTTATTTCAACTTGCTTGCTTGGGTCAAAGAAAAATGAGGCCCACATTTACTTTGGCCAAATGGACAGTTTCTTCTTTAGTAGCCTGTGTTTCTCCACAGAGGTTAGTGTTCTCTATTTCAATATTTGGTAATTTATTTTTATCCTTCTTTCTGACTAGGAAGCCCTCGTGTGATCCTCTCTTGGACCTAACTGAAGAGAGCCAAGTAGACAGAACACTGATCCAGTAGACATAACTAAGAACCACGCCTCGGGCTTGTCAGCACAGGAGATCTATGCATACTTTGAAGTGACCTGTCCTGTGAACCTCCAGTTAGAGGTCTGCTCAGGAATAGAGCCATTTAGCTTTAAAATTTGGACCTTTTCCGTCTTAGAGCAGCGGCTAGGAGGAGTGGGTCACACGGATATTAACCTATCTTTCTTCACTCCTAGATTAGACTAGCAGAAGAGAAGGAAGTAATGGATATCTTCCACTATTGCATAGTGTTCATTTGACCTCTGAACTCCATTATAGCCTTTTATGGAAGCCAACAAACACGGCCGACTACCTCTCAGCCACTGGAGGGATAACGATGGTTGTTTATTCATTTAACCTGAAAATGAAGCGTAATGGTGAATATCTGTTTAAATATTCCCTTTGGCCAAAAATAACTATGTTGAGAGCAGATGGAATCAGGTCCACGGATGGAAAGTAAGTCAGCCCACTGCAATTGAGGAGGATGGTGGCACCGGTTTCACAGTCTGAGTTAAGCATGGGTTTGCCCCACCCGCACTGAAAGTAAGTTCTTGAAAAGGTTTCTTGGCATTCCAAGTAATGATTGTAAATCTACTAAGTTAATTTATGAACCAATAAAATCCTGTCAAGTCTCCTCATCTTCTGGAAAACAGGCCTGCAGAGGGGGAAAAAAAGCAAAAGCCAGCTAGTTTCTAAGGAAATATATTCTAGCTTCTCACATATTCCTCTTAGGCCTTGCTCTGGAGTCCAATTCACTGTAGAATATGGAAATCTCTGCAAATGCAAAAAGTATGTGGGGTTGATAATAGCTTGCATTGTTAGTAGTAAGGCTTTAAGGAAATTAACAGCAAGTGCATCAGTATTATATCCAAACTGCTATCAGATTAAATTCCAAACTTGAAATGAAAAAGCTGGTGCATTCACTTCCTTAGACACAGAGCATAAATCCAAGGCTGTTACAAGGAGACAGTATTTTAAATGTCCCCTGCCCCTCCCTTTCTCCTTAGTAAATACCTTGTAAATTTGTCTAAAATTTCAAATTTTGCTCTAATTGAAGGTCCATGCCTGCTCATTTAAGTTTGGGTGTGAAAATACTTCAAATCCTAATGCACAATGTTGCTCCCTCCAGCCACACTTCATCACATGGCTTCATCAGATGGACTTAATTTTATGCATGACATTATCTTTTCAAGTTGACAGGTGAGTGAGCTGATATTTGCATACTCAAGACAGAAGAAGCTGCTTAACTCTGTTTCTGCTTGTGTGGGAATTTAGATGATTTTTATTTTGAGGAATCAAACAAATAAACCTTTAAAAAAAAGACAAATACAAATTTTCTCTGTGAAGGATTTTGTTCTTGCCTTGTCATGAGAAGAACACTCTAAGCTATTTTTAAGTGAAGCTAGCATCTAAACAAGTTGTCTCAATACATGTAATGTGTATACCTCCTTCCTCTTGAAGGTCTCTAAAGCCTAGCCTAATTAGTGAAGGAGTCCTGGCATTTCCTTGGCTAACATCTGTGTAATTGTAAAGGCACAAGACGAGAGGTGTTTTGTGGACAGAAAGTTTTAAGATTTTAAATCCTGAAATCAAGGCAAAATTAAATACTAACCTTAAATTTGATCCATGGTCTCCAGTATTGTCCAACTCTGATAAATCTTGTCATCTACAGCTTGATATCTCTAACAAGGTAGGGCCAGTATCTCTGTCACTCCAGTGACAGCCACAGCGACAGTGCCTCTCAATGTGTATAACCCATTTTTCATTAGAAGTATATTTCTTGAGAATCCATGACACACAGTGCTGATTAGACACTGTATTTTTAAATTGCTTATTAACTGGTGTATAAATACAGAATATTAGAATTGGCAGGCTGTCTAAGAGAGAAGTCCAAACTATAATAGAAATGTAAAGAATGACCAGTTGAACTCAGTGGCCCCATCAAGATAGGATACCATTAGAGCTGGTAGGTATAATGATTATACATTCATTTACTGGGTCACAAAGTACCCAGATATATGACTCAACATTCTTGCTCGTTATGTCTGTTAAACTCTTTCTGGAAGTAATGAACATTTGAATTGAGCAGTAATGAATATATGGACTGAGCAAAATAGATTGGTCCACCTCACCCCCAATACATAGAATGGAGGACACCAGCATCTAATCCACAGAGAACCTGAACAGAATGAAATGAAGGAATGGGCTTGTGAGATGGCTGCCCAGGTAAAGACTCTTGTCATGCAAACCTGATGACCTGAGTTCAGTTCTCAGATCCCATATCAAAGTGGAAGAATAGCATTGGTTCCACAAAGTAGACTTCTGACTTCCACAAATGCACCAAGAAATGCCGTCTCCCTCTTCACCATGCACACACACACACACGCACACACACATCATGAACACAGACATGATAATAATTAAGAAAGATGAAACAATGCCACACCTGCCTTTGTTTAAGCTCTTATGCCAGTCTCTTCTGCCTACATCTGCTTCTCAGCCTTCAGACTTTGACGGGGTCTGCATCTTCAGCTTGCTGCCCCACATGCTTTGAGTTCCACCACTGGCTTTCCTTCTTGCAGGTGGAATACCAGGGAACCACCTTTTTAACTACATGAGCCAAATCTTATCATTTATCCACTACCAACTAGTATTGTTCTATTTCCCTTGGAAACCCTAGTAATGGAGGAAGGGAGAGTAAGCACCCTCCTCTTAAGCTCATTTTCTTTCCAACTCAACAGAAAGCTTACATAATGCTCTAGGTAGGAAGACTGAAGTGCTGCCATTGCTTGGAAGAAGACTGCTCCTCTCTCTGTTCTTATTGGAATTCCAGCAAAGTTGGCTGTTTTATTTGTCTGGCTGGAAGGTTGTTTGTTTTAATGGAAAAAGAAGTTTCTTATAAGTTCATCATTCTCAACACAGTACATACACAACAATAATTCTCATTATTGCACTCCGAACTTAAATTTCTCTTGTAAAAATCCCCAGGAGTCTCCAGATTTCCAGTTTCACCAGGGCACCTCACTTCATCTCTCATTAGCATATGAGAGAGGCAGGCACTCCTTTGAAATGTCTTCATCAATGAGACAAGTCATCCTCTCTTTCTCCTCCTTCTTCTCTTCTTTGTCTTCCTCCTCTTCTCCTCCTTACTCACCCTTCTTCCTTCTTATTCTATTCCTGATCTCACCTCCATCCCTTTTTCTGATTTTCATATCCTCCAACCTCCATTCTTGAATGCCTTCTATATGTTGACAGCATACTGCCACACGTCTTAATGCTTCATCTCTCCAGTCACCATATTATAATCCTTCTTATTTGCTCACCACTTAGATATTTAATACACAATTGTGTAGGTTAAGAATTCATTCTGATGTCAATGGCAGAACATATAATCATTATAATCTCAAACAGACAGGTATATTGATGTTATAAGGCAAGTGTTCATAGCTTAGGAGCCAAAAATAACACTGTGGCTCCATGGCTATCTTAAGGGCCTGGTCACCTCCAGCTCCCAATGTCATATCTTTTTTTTTTTTTTGGTATATGCTTGATTTTCATTATCACAGGTGGCTACTTTAATCTAGACACCCCTTATGCATTCTAAGAGGAAGTTAAAAAGGCCCAAACACAGAGTACAAAGCCTTTCTTCTCATGGATGGTGCCTAGTTTTCTTGTATTTTTCTAAGGCATTCAATCAAAAGTGAGTATCGCATTTTACTGGCCAGAATCTTATAGCATAGTCACTGTTAAATGTAAATGAGATTAGATATCAAGACATTTCATTTTTTGATCTGTGCTTTCAAGAAAGGACGGGGTATTGGAAAAGATGCTGAGGGAGGCTGCATATCACATTCAAAGAATCCTCATTTTTTTATTCATACAAAATGATGACATCATCATTGACTTCTCTTTTCCATCAGCACCATACATTAAATCGACTATAAATCCTTTCAGATATACTTTCAAAATGTACCTAGACTCTGACCATGACACTCCCATTTCCATCTTGGTTTAAGTGTCTACTATTATAAAACCCTCCTAACTCAGTCTCCCCACTTTTCTGGTACTCTGGAGGTTATTCTCTAACACAGATTGGTGATTATTTTAAAACTTCACATGACACTGAGACTATTGGAAAGTGCCAGCTGTCTTTATGGATATTTTATTAAAAATTAAGCATTGTTAGATAAAGCTCACTCATGAAAGCTAATTTCACATTGGATCTTTGTTGTAAGAGCTACTTAGTGGGGTTTTTGATGTTGTTGTTTTAAGAGAACTAAACCTTTTAAGCTCAAATATTCAACTGCTTGATTGATGTCTGTCAAGCCCTTATACCATACAAGGCTTTGCTACAGTTATCAGGGAAAGCCCAGCATCCCCCCAGGTCAAGAGGAGAGGGTGGCCAGAACAGACTGCTGTTAGCACTTCCATGTTTCCCAGGACCAGTGATGCGCTGAGCAATGTGGTACTTCACCTGAAGATCCATGAGGACAACATCACCCACAGCTCCAACCTCACCACTTTCACAGCTGCCTCTACAATGACTTTTTTGAGCTGACATCATAGCAGCTTCATCTGCTTTAATCATCCATTGTCTGCTTTGGGAGGCTCTGATTCAGCCATAAACACTTGGTGTAGGAGGTCCTTCTGTCTATGTGTTGCCTTCATTGGTTAATAAAGGAACTGCCTTGGGCCAATAGCAGAGCTAGGCAGAGAAAACTAAACGAAATGCTGGGAGGAAGAAGGCAGAGTCAGAAGGAGATGCTGTGGAGCCACTGCCAGAGTCAGACATGCCAAATCTTTGCCGTTAAGCCACTGCCACGTGGCGATATACAGATTAATGGAGATGGGTTAAATTAATATAAGAGTTAGCCCAATAAGAAGCTAGAGCTAATGGGCCAAGCATTGTTTTAATTAATACCGTTTCTGTGTGATTATTTTGGTTCTGGGCACTGGGGACAAACAAGCAGGCCCTCCTCTTACAAACACTCACCTAAAGGAGATGTCATTCCAGCCATAGAACCCACCCCAGCTGTAGGAGCCAAGGCTCCAACATAATGGCTATTTCAGGGAACTCGTTTCATTCACACTCTTCCAGGTACCCTGCAGTGGCTCCAGGAAACTTGGGTTTTGTCATGATGGCTTCCAATAAGTTTCAGATGATCCTTTCCATAGCCACTCTGGATGACACCATTCCAGTCCTGAATCAGGTGGTGAGAAAGCAGTTCCCTTGTCCATGACAATTGCAACATGCAGGTCTCCTGCAGCTGAGTAGGTGAGAATGATTAAGAAGTTTGTCTTCAGAAGACATGAGTATGTGTACTTACATAACAGGTCCTAGAACAAAACCTCTTCTTGCTGTCCTTAGTCAGGATATCCTCCTGTTGCACACACACACACACACGTATGCATGCACGTGCACACACACAGATGAGCATGTATCTCAGTGCTGCAGCACCAGTCTCTGATAAATCTTTATCTAAGTGGTTTTATTACCTGCGTGTAGTTTTTATCGCAACAGTATAATCATGTAACATGTTTAGCAGACAGCTCCTGGAACTGCCAGATTAAGGCATATCCACCTGCAACTAGAAAGTAGGTGAATCATTCCAGAGGACATATAAAAACATATACTCCAAAGACAGACACTGCTGAGAATGTAAAATATGATAGAAAGTACAATCCCCACCATTGGAAGATTTCTAGGAAACCGCAGAGAACCAGCTCTGGTTACCAAAGAGCAATAGGAGTAGAAGTGAGAGACCTAGAGACCTGCATTCAGAGTTGTGACAGCAGCTGTTGGATGCTGGGGCCCCTAGCACTTAAATTCCAGAGCATTGCACTAAGATCAGAGGAATTCAACACCCTAGGCTTGGAGCTTCTGCAACAGAGGTGCATCAGACAGACACTGTGCTGTCTGTTCCCCCGGAGACCCAAAGAACCCAAAACCAACTGGTAACAATGTCTCACTCAGGCCTCTCCCAGTTTCCATCTCAATACTAAATTCTAACTCCTCACCAATTGTGGTGACCCTTTTGGTTTTGCCTCAGTTTCTTTGGATATCCCTGATACTCCCATCTTGTCACCCTGGGACTTCTCTAGCACTCTGCTCCCCTTTCCTACCATGGCACTTTCTAATGTGCTACTGCCTGAATGTTGCACCTGTAATTTGTAGTAGTTTGAATGCGATGTCACCAATATTCTGACATTTGAATACTTGGTCCCTAGTCGGTGGTACTGTTTGTGGATGGTTAGGAGGGTGATCTGGTTGGAAGAGGTGTGTCACTAGAAACAGGCTTTGAGAGTTTAAAGATATTTGCCATTTCAAGTTCGCTCTCTGTGTTAGGGTTTCTACTGCTGTGAAGAGGCACCAGAACCACAGCAATTCTTAAAAGGAACACATTTAGTGAGGTAGCTTACAGTTTCAGAGGTTCACTCTCATCCCTATGAGACATGGAATACAGGCAGACATGGTCCTGGAGCTGAGGGTCCTTACATCTTGACTCAGAGGCAACAGGAAGTGGTCTGAGATACTGAGCAACATCTTGAGCATATATGACACCTCAAAGCCTGACTCCACAGTGGCACACTTTCTCCAACAAGACCACACCTTCTAATAATGCCACTACCTTTGGGGGTCATTGCCTTTCAAACCACCATGCTTTCCTTCCTGCTTACAGCTCAAGATGTGGGCTCTCAGCCTGCCTGTGTGCTTGCTCCATACCCTTGCTCTACTATCTTGGACTCTGAATCTCTGGACTCAGAAGCCCAAATAAACTCTTTCTTCCATAATCTGCCTTAGGCATGGGTTTTGTCACAGCAATAGAAAAGTAACTAATACATAATTGACTATAGGTGTGTGTCAATCAGAATTTTTAATTGCTATGATGAAATACCTGAAATTCCAATTTAAGAGAAAAGTGTTTATTTTGGCTTGTAATTTCAGAATTGGCAGTCCCTTATGGCTGGGAGGCTATGGTAGAACAGAACAATCATATCATGGTAGCAAAAGCAGAGATCTCTGTATCCATGACTTTCCTCCTTTATACCTTATTCTACCCAGGGCCCCAGCATAGAGGATGGTGTAGCCCGCTTTCAGGCTAGTGAAGCCTGTCTAGAAAGCACCCACACAGACACGCCCATAAGTATACTTCACAGATTTTCTAGGCAATTCTCAATACAAATAAATTTAATCAAAATTAACCATCGGGTCTTGTTTCTTTTATGTCTCTATTTAAATTTCTTTATCATCAAATGTTCAGAGAAACATTTCATGTAACATAGCAACCTCACCCTCAGTGTCTTTCCCTATTGATTACAAAACAAACAAAAACAAATAACAAAAAAACAACTGTATTCTGTTCTGTTTTACTTCGTTTTATGTTCAGACTTGTCTATTTTCTGTTCCTTCAACTACAATCTACGGTGGGCTTGGTATCCACTATTCCCTGCCCAGAGTACTCCCTCAGTATGCAAATCACAAACTCATATTTGCAAAGTGCTAAGACAATGCTAGATACATCATTAACATAAACTTTAAACCTTACACGTTCATGAGGTGGGCATTAGAGCATCTTTGTTTCATAACTGAAAGAAAAAAAAATCAGAGACTCACAGAGGCTTACAACTTAAGATCGCACAGTGGTTAAGTGGCAGACCCAAGATTTGACCTCACATATCCATGACTTCAAAGGTGAACCTTTCAACCGCACCTTTTAATGCTTTTTAATTAATAGTAAAAGGATGATTGGTGATGAAATCTGGGTTTTCCTTGCTCCCTAAGGCTTGTAATTTTGGTTCTGTTTTTACTGGGTGCTAGGCTGCTGCCATTTGCACTGGGTGCTAGGTTGTTTCTGTTTGGAGTGGGTACTAGGTTACTGTCATTTTCACTGGGTGCAACGTTGTTGTCATTTGCATGGGTGCCAGGTTGCTCTCATTTGCAGCGGTGCTAGGTTGCTCTCATTTACACTGGGTGCTAGGTTGTTGCAGTTTGAAGTGGGTGCTAGGTTGCTCTCTCTTAGACCCTCTACTTTCAAGCTTTCAGTAGGAAGCAGCACCGGTTTCAAGAATCCTGAGGTCCCTTCTGGAATGCATCCTCTTCCCTGCCCCACCTCAGGACTACTATCCTACAATAGCTTGGCTATTTGCTTTTAAATAACATTTTAAACCAGAATAAAACTTAGCACTACTTCAAGAAAAAAGTCCATGGAAGAGGAAACAGAATGTTTGCACAATGGCCTGTTGGCTTCAGATTCTCTCTTTTGTAGTTTATCTGGTTGCCTAGCATTCCCTGTTGTGAGAAACTTGAAAAAAAAAATCCCTAAATTGAAGAATCTATGTCTCAGGAAAGTTTAAGAATAGGATTGGTAAACTATGCAAATTAGTTGGGATCTGGACTTCAGAGAAATTAGACTAGATTTATTTAACAAATGTTATTTTTTATTAAAATAGAAAGTTTTAATTCTCCAGGACTTGGATACCTATTTTTCTCCAACTGGCATGTTTTTGAGAAATTTTGTGAGGAAGTTTGGCATGCATGGACTTAAATCTGTTTGCACCAGAGGAGGAATTCAGTGGTCCAAACCTGCTGTGTTTGCTTGTAGGCAAGTAAGTATGTATGTAATCTGTAGTCTAAGTGATGTATTTAGGTCAGGCAAACAGTACCACTCCTTGCCACACCTTCCGTAAGTGTACGTGTGTAACCTGTATTCTAAGTAGTGATGTATCCGGGTTAGACAAACAATACCACTCTTTGCCACACCTTCCATTCTTGAAGACATCATCTTCTAAGGTAACAAAGATAGCCTGCTTTTTATCAGGAAACAAGACCACTTAAAGAGGTAGCTTTCACCCACTTCTGTCCTTTTAGCTTTGCCTGAATTAATGTTTAACTCAGGACTTTAAAAGGACAGGAAATAATTATAAGTAGAGGAAGTTCATGAGGAAACTACAGAGTCACAGGGCCTCCAACTGCTACAGAGAAAGAACTGAGAACCAATGTCATAGAAAGCATAGAAGTAGCTTTTCTGTGCAGAACCTCCGCACTGCTCACCTGCCCGGATGTGGCACTTGGTGAAGTTGGAATAGATGGCTCCGCCCTATTTTCAGTGCTCAACCTGACTTGCTGAGCTTTCTTTGGTTGACACTAGAGTGGCCGAGAGGTTATTGTAAGCCAGGCCATGTTCTAAGTAATTTCTCAAATATTAACTAAATTTAGATACTCCAGAGGAAGGGTTATTATTCTTCACTGGCACAAAGTAAACACTCAGAAAATACCAAGGAAATTGAAGCCCAGAAAGATGAGGTGGCTCGCTCAAGGTCACTCAGCGAGAGGGTTGGAGGACCTCATTAAAAACCCAGGCAGCCTGGCTCCAGAGCTTAAGTTCGTCAGTGCCATGCAATACTGTGCCTGCAAATTACACGGAGCTCTGACCATTAGCCAGCTGCCACCGCTTGTGAAGTCATTAAAGTATACAATTTCGGCCTCGGCCACACAGAGTTCATCAACTGCTCTCAATGCTAAAGTGTCACTCACAAGAAAGTTCTGGACAGGAGTCCCAAGACACAGTTATGAGTAACAGTTCCACCTCAAACTAGTGGCATGACAAAGGAAGCTATCCCTTCTTGATTCTTCAGTTTCCTTGACTCTGAAAGGATGGAGGACACCAGAGTATTTTAAGGTCTCTTTAGCTTTAATATCTTATGCGTCTGTGTTCTCAGTTATTTGTTTCTGTTTCTCTGCTTTTTTTAAATCACAACAATTGGCTTTTCCCAAACTGTGCACCACAAAAGCTGTTGGTGCTGTCTGCAACCATACTGAAGTGGTCTATGGTGTCTGTGACCACCTCCAGGGATTCAGTGTCTAAAGTGGGAGACAAACAGCAAACAGACGCCCTAGTGCCCCGAGGAGACTAGCTCAGCCTTCTTCATCAAGGGTGATAGGGACAAGGTGAAACCACTAAGAGAGTCTGCTTTAAACAGAACATGAGTTTCAGAGACAATAGTGAAAATAATTACAACCTCATATTGAAAAAGAATCTAAAACAGATACAAATAAATGTATTGTTTTGTCCAACTATAACTTAGTTTTATTAAATTTCCAATATACTTGAATTCTTAAAATGAAAATGATTAGTGTTGGCTTCTGGGGTGATATTTTTCCATTAGCAATGACTATCTGATTGGGTATCATTATTTAAAATGTTAACTATGACGGGATCATTGAAGAATATCTTTATTAGGCTGAAAAGTGGCTAAAGAGGTAGTAATAGCATGTTCTATGCAAGCATGGGGATCTAGAGTTAAATCATCAAATTGATGTAAAAATCTCAGCATGATTATAGCAGTACACTCCTATAACGCCAGTGCTATGAGGGGCAAACACAGAAAGTCCCCTGGAACTTACTGATTATAGCCTAGCACGAGATCCAGTGAGAAATCTTTTCCCCCAGGAACAAGATGAACTGTAATAGAGCAGAAGACACAACTTTCTGTGGACTTCACGGGTGCCTGCTATTTTTACCCATACATACATACACATGCACATACATACCACACCACACACAAATTATTAAATAGATAAATAAGAATGTCTATTAAAATTTAGGGTTCTACAGCTTCCCAGAAGACCTATATTAGTCTTTAAATATTAGATAATATTCTTTTGTACTTTGATTTACTCTTGTCTCTTAACTGATTGAATTCCACAAGATTCTCATATGTCATTGGTTTTGCAAGATATTCAATTATCCAACATCATCATTATCAGCCTTTCTTTTCCAATATTTCTATTAACTGTGTTTGTACTCTGTGCTATAGTGTTTCAGAATCAGAGGGATATTGGTCAAGAGACAGTTTGGCATACCTAAAAGGAAGGCATCTGGGCCCACCCACTATGGTAACAATGCTTCTTGATGATTAACGAATTGGAAAATGTTTTCACGTTACATCATTTTTGTTTTGTTGTGCAACCTTAAAACTCAGTCATGGCTAAGAAGATATCAGCAACCCAGAGCAGTGGCGGAATGATGGCAGTCACATAAGTTGGAGTTTCAAGCATTCATCTCTTTGATCTGCATTACTTGACACTTAACCACACTCATATTCACCAGGTTCTGTCCTCTGGTATAAGCTGGGTGATGGTTCAGCTTAATAACTAAATGTCTTGAACCTGTTCTTGAAATTAAACGAGAACTTTTCATCTTAGATGTCCCTTGCTACAGAGAAAATGCCAGAGATCTCATTGTTGTCCTTTACTAACAACCTAAAAGGCCTAGGAATTTGCTAAATATTTGACTGAAGAGTCTTGAGTCAAAGTACAGCTTAGATTAAAAATGTGTCTCCCTTTGTGTGTAGGGCCAGGGATCCCTTTATTCCTTAGCAGTGACGTGAACCTTCTACTCATTCACCACTCTGTTTCAACTCTGATGACATGTAAGACACATTTCCCAAGTTCTCATACCAGATAGTTAAAAGGAATTTCTGAAGTTTTGGAGATGGCCCACCACAAGTGTAAGGATTGGAGTTCAAATCTCCAGGAAATGCAAATAAAGGCTAAAAAGACAGCCTTTCTGTGATGCCAGCATTGAACAAGTGGAGACAGTAGCTCCTTGGGGTAAGCTGACTGACTAGTCCGGTAAGAACTGGAAAGCTCCAGGTGTAGGGACTGATGCTACCTCTACAAAAAGTGCACCCCAGGAGGACACCCAGTGTCCACTTCTAGCTCCCACATGTCTGCCTCCAGGGGTGCATCCAAACATTTGAATACAAACATGCTCACCACATTTACCTACATGTACAAAAGCAATGTAATTTCAGCCACTGAAGGGATTGGATAAAGAATGGAGCATAGGGAGGAAAAGCAAGGGGAGCCATAAGACTGCCTCTCTCTGATTCCCCTTCTTGTAAGTCACATGGCGTCTCTGGCTGGGGTTGGTGGGCCTTTTCTAGGAAATGCGTTATCACTGCCTATCCAATGCCATCTTTGCGCTCCTCTGTTCTATCACCTATGTCACTTACCACAGCAGCATTTCCTAATGCTGCCACTAACATTTTGGGTTGGGTAAGTGTTTGCAAAGGCAAACAGGACTACACTACTGTGCATTATAAGATGCTTAGCAGCATCCTTGAGCTTTACTCAGACAAACTCCTCTCATTCAATTGTAAGAGCCAAAAATAAATCCAGGTGAGCCATTGGAGTAAATGTCAGGGCCTGAGAAGCTCCCAGTCAAGAGCCACTACACTACAGTCCTTTGTCCCCACATTGGTTTCTTAGCTAGATTATAAACTCCTTAATAAAGAAATTATAAATTGATCATATTCTTGGATATAGTAAATACTCGACTCTAGTTAATTAGTACATGATGAAGTGATAATTTAGAATATTAATAGTCCTATCAATTGTTTATATCTTATTATCTCTTCTCACAGAAGTTAAAAGGAAGTGAGTTTACATACCATTGTGAATATACATAAGATAAAGATGAAGAAGCTTATCAGAAATGTTTGTTAGTATTTGAACCAAATCAACTTGAGGTGTGACAGAACAACACTGAGTAGAATGTGCACAGAGCCAGTGCCTGCCCTCCTTCCAGGAGAGCTACAAAATCTCTCCAGCATAAACCTTATAACAATTTCTGTGGTTTCTAACATCAGCATCTCTGTTAGGAAATGAAGACATCAAGGCTTAGAGGGATTGAGTAACCTTGCTAGAAATGCATGGTGTGTGTGTATGTGTGTGTTTCTGTGGGGGGGGGTTCGGTGTGTGTGTGGGTGTAGTAGTTGGACCTGCACCTCCAGTCTCCTGCCTCCTGTTCACTTCTTCTACTGCTCCTCTCAAACTATAATAGTCTCTCCTTCCTGGGAATGCAAGACATCACTGTCCTCTGGTTTTTTGCCATCTTCTCTACCTTTCAGACATCGCATTTTGCTGCCATCTCAGCCTGGGTGTGTCCACTAAACTTTAGCACCTGCTCTTGTACCTCCACTTTCTAACAGAGGGACCAAGCATGCTTCACCCCCTCTTATGTATATGAGTGTGCATGTGTTTTCAGGTATGCAGATGCATGGGAGACAGGAAAACAAGGGTGTCATCCAAGTGCCTTACTACTTTGTGTTTCAAACCATCTATATAGGCACAAATCTTTGCCAAGTAGGCTACATTAACTACCCAGTGAGCTTCCAGGAATCTTCTTCCCATCTCTGAATGGCTAGGATTATAAACCCATGCCACTACATGTAGCTTTTTACATGGGTTCTGAGGATCCAACTCCAGTTCTCACACTCAGGGGCCAAGCACTGCACTGTCTGAGCCATCCTGGCCCCAAGAAACACTTCTTCTAGGCCATCCAATCAGTTCCGTTACTGTAGCTATTACTCCGATGCACAAAAACTCAGCAGCCAGATGACATGGCTTCCAATCCTGGATCTCCGTGACTTAATGTGCCTCCTTGGAGAATCACAGAATCCCTTTGTGCATCCATCATATTCTCCACATGTAAAATAATGATTAAAGAGCTGGAAGGCTTTAAAGATGAAAATAGCAGAATCCATGTATAAAGCTTAGAACCATACTTGGCCCATTGTAGGAGCTGAGTAGATACTGATATAAACTAACAAACTGAATGAAACACAGTATGTATCCATCACACCCTTCCATTGTCTCTCAAGGGCTCTGCACTCATAATAGTAGTAGGGAAGATGAGAGGAGAGGAAAA
>PVIU01017156.1:0-42742 GCA_004026605.1 Ondatra zibethicus
ATGGGTAAGAGAAGATGTGAGATAGAGGGTAATTAGAATACTTTATACTCATGTTTGCAATTCTCAAATTACAAATTAATTATTTTTTTTTAAAAAAGCTGTAATCTAAGCACCCAGGAGGTGAAGAATAGAGGATCAGGAGTTCAGAGTTATTGTCATCTATGGCGTAAATTCAGGGGCAGCCTGGGCTACATAAAACTCTGTCTTAAGGGAGGGGATAGGCAATGTGAGGGCAGGGGAAACACGCTGTGCAAGTTAGAGTAGGTGACAATTTATGTAAAAAGGGCTGGGGGATTGCGCAGTCAGTGGCAAAATGCCTAGCATGCATGTGTGTGCAGCCTATTTCAGTGAACTACCTGCAAGGACTGGGATATGTTGCCTGCCCAGTCTCCCTGCCACAGAACAGTGACAGGGTATCAGCTGGGAGGTTGTCTCAGATAATTTTATCCAGATTGCACATGTGACCAACATGCATCATGTGAAAATCCCACTGAATACATCTTTCATCACAAGGTGAGGAAGGAAAACAATGAGCAGAAGAGAAGTAATGAGGGGAGGGGAGCTTTGGAGAGGAAGGGATGGGGAGACGGCTCAATCAATGAAGTTTCTCCTGCACAAACATGGTGATGTCAGTTCAGATCCCTTGACACTCCTGTGAAAGCTGAGTGTGTGGTCAGTGGCAGGTGTCTTAACCTGGAGTTCTCTGACCAACCAGTCTAGCCAAGTGATAAGCAAGGGGTTCAGTGGCTCAAAACAGCCAGGAAGACACGTGACACCAATATTTGACTTCTATACACAGATGCACAAATTTGCACACACTGGAAAAGAAAGGAGAGAAAGAAGGCAGGGAGGGAGGGAGAAAAAATCTACCCAGGAACCTTACAGCAATGGTGCTCACACTTTGTGGTTGTGTTACAAGTTCAGACTCAGCAAGTAAGGCAGTGGGGCCCTAGACTCTGTTCTAAGGAATGCCAGGGCTGCTGACAGTGCTGGTCCTCAGCCTACATCTTGACCAGGGCAGTTATCAAATGCTGTGCGAGGCGAGAGGATGTAGGCTATCGGAGATGAGACTGGGAATGAGATTCAAATGTAGGTGGCCTTGTGCACATACTTTCTGCATGCTGTGTTTTTCCTCTCAGGACAGCTGCATAAGGAAGTTCACATAAACAAGGAAATAGATTAGTTAGGAGCCGAAGTAGAATTCAAACTGAGATCTGTCTTGATGCAAAAATTGTGGTCCATCAATTGTTTCAAGTTGAGGAAACACAGTAGTGAAGTTCTATTGGTCAGAGGGTAGTGGAGAGGCTGAAGGATAAATTCAGTCCATCTCTGCAGTCTCTTCACTTTCCCGTCTTCTCCATCCTTCCCACGTGTCCTCCAGAGGTCTTACTGTTTGAAACTGCCATCTGCTTGGCCATTCGCTTCATTCTGCTCTTAAAGAAATAGGCCTTTTTTTTTTTGAAGTTTAGGCTTTATTGTTTGCACAGTGAAAAAAACCAAGTATCCTTTTTCCAATTCTAAAATTGGAGGGCTGATTGCAAAAGAAATAGATTACATTTGTCTAGGATTTAACCACACTCCTGGGGTTATTTTTTTTCCTTTTAAATATTTTACATTTATTTGTGTCTGAGAAGAGAGAATATTTTATTTTTAATATTTTATACTTATTTTTATTGTGTATTGCATGAGTTCATGCATATGTGCATGCATGCGTGTATGTGTGTGCTCGCGCACGGGGTGGGGTCACAGGATAACTTTTGGGAGTCTGTTCTCTTCCCACCATGTGGACTCCAGGCACTGAATTTAGGTCATTAGGACCGGTATCAATAGCCTTTACCTTCCTGAGTGAACATATTTAAGAATTTTATTAATATTTGCCTTCCTAGGCTGGGCGGTGGTGGCACACGCCTTTAATCCCAGCACTAGGGAGGCAGAGGCAGGCGGATCTCTGTGAGTTCGAGGCCAGCCTGGTCTACAAGAGCTAGTCCCAGGACAGGCTCCAAAGCTACAGAGAAACCCTGTCTCGAAAATCCCCCCCCCAAAAAAAATATTTGCCTTCCTAGAAAGTACCAGAATATCTCTGCATCCATATCCTTTGTTACACAGGGTTCAGTAAGAACATAAGTGCTAAATGAACAGGTACATTTAAGAAAGTTGGGAAATAGGCGCCTCAAATCACTGTTAGGAATTACTTTAAAACAGCTGATATCGTCATAGTTCTGGGGTTTTTTGTTTGCTGGTTTGTTTTTGAGTCAAGGTCTCAGGTAGCTCAGGCTGGACTCAAACTTACTGTGTAAATGAGGATGGCCTTGAACTTTTGATCCTCCTGCTTCCACCTCCTAAGTGCTTAGACCTTAGACCTGTACCACGATGCCTGGTTTATGTGGTGCTGGGGATCAAACCAGGAACACTGTTCTTACTAGACAAACACCCTACTGACTGAGTCATATCTCCAGCCCCATGGCTCCTGATTTCTGTCCATCAATCAAGGTCATCTATCTAAATGGGCTCAGTAGTAGAAACTTAGATTTCTATTAAAGTATTTTTTATCATTTTTATGAGTTTTGCTGAACTTAATAGTTACCAGCAAGCTGTTCTGAGTGTCAATTAATATGTTATCAGTTAATAGACAGCATTCCTAAGACCAAAATTAATACTTAAAAGTGGTTATCGTTATATAGAGCGGCACCATTCATTCATAAGTTGAGACTTGCTAACTGATTCCCCGCCTCGGACTGCAGTGTGCTCCAACCTCTGTGCCCTCCTCCAGGAAAGCCACGTACACTTCTGCCTCAGGGACACAGTCTTGGCTGTCCTCTTAGCATGAATGTTCTTGCTCCAGACATCTACATGTCACATTCCCTTGCTCCCTTCTGATTTTTGTTCAGATGGCACCAAATTCTCCCTCTCTTCATCCCGATAGCACTATTTTGGTTAGGGTTCACGTTATCCGTCAACGACCTCAGAGAGTGGCTAATTAGGTCTGCGTTTTCTGAGCCTAAGTTGGCTGCAGTACGGAGGCTTGAGTTCTTTGATTATAAATTGAGGAGGTGAGGCTGGAGCTTTCAGCTTTGTGATAGGGCACTTGCCTAGCAAGCTCGAAGATGTGAGCTCAGTCGCCAGCCCCCAAAATAGTAATGATGATGTCAACAACTTTGGACTGAAACCTCATTCTCATGCTGTGGGTCAAAAGTGAGGAGCTATCTCAGCCATTTAGGCTTGGCCACTGCCTTCCAGAGCCATTCTGGGCCAGTGGTCACCTTCCAAATCATTAGCTTGAAAAACTGCCAATCATAGGAGCTTTCCAGTGTAGGACGATGCTAGGAGTGCTTTATCCCATGCTACAGAGCCCAGGTTGACAGGAGCCTGCATGACAGACAGGTTCTATAATCCTCCACAAAAACGCTCCAGAACTGAGCTGCTATATCACTTCTGGGTTTGATGTTGTGGAATTTTTTTTTTTAAATCATTCTCTACTTCGTTTCCAGCAAGCAGGAGCTGACCACAAAGCAGCATGAAAGTCGGGAAAGGCTATTTACAAATCAGGAAAAAAGAAAATACAGAGGTATATCTTCCACGAGATGTCAGTGTGCACACTTCCCAGCTTACTGCAGTTTAGCTTGTAGTTTCTCAGGTTTCTCATGCTGGGAAAGTTTTATGAATTCAGTTGATGCTGTACTTCAAAGTTTGATCTCCTGGGCTAGGAATATATGCAGTATGATTCGCTCATTGGAGAACTCTGAGGATTTTAAGGAGTATTGTGGGGTGGAATGTGGCCCGAAGCAGGCCCATGTTCATTTTTAAGTGTGTGTGTGTGTGTGTGTGTGTGTGTGTGTGTGGTCATATGTAAGGGTGCCCACATGCCATGGTGCATGTGGTGCTCAAATTACAACATCTAGTGTTGGTCCATGCCTTGCCCCTTGAGTCAGAGCTCTTATTTGCAGCTCCATATGCTAGGCTAGGTGACCCTCAAGCTTCCAGTGAGTCTCTTTCTCTGCTTCTCACCTCCTGGTGCTAGGATTGTAGATACAGGCTGCTGTGTCCACTGTATATGGCATCTGGAGAACTGAACTTCTCACCTTCATGCTTGTGAGGTAAGTGCTTAACTCACTGAGACATCTCCTCAGCCTTGATATTTCCTTCTGTTTATTTTACAATTTAGATGTATTCATTTTACTTGATGTGTGTGTTTTCACACACACACACACATATATATATATATATATATATATATATATATATATATATATATATATATATATGTACCACATTCATGCCTCGTACCTGAGGAATCCAGAAGAGGGTGTCAGATTCCTCTGGAACTGAAGTTACAGGTGGTTGTGAGCTGCCATTTGGGTGCTGGGAATCAAAACCAGATCAAAAGCAGCAAGTGTTCTTAACTGCTGAGCCATCTCTCCAATGCCATGCATGTTTCATTTTGTTACCTGTTGTCTGCAAAGGATAGAGCCGGGAGAAGGATCTAGGGAACTCTGCCTCAGAGAGATGGCAGAGATTTCCAGGGAGGAGAGGAAGAACAATGGGGAAAAGAAAAAAGCTGGAAAGGGAGGCTGAACATTTGTGCTGGATCAGCTTCCTCAGGAGACACTTTTACACCTACCATGTCTGTCTCTAGCTCAGCCCTCCTAACTGATTTATGCCAAGTTTCTGTGGCAGGGGATTACTAGGTTGAAACTTGTTCCCAGGTGAATGAGGAAAGAACAAGGATATGTGAAGAACTGGTGACATTGAACTCCTGCTTCTTTCATTCATCCAATATCAAACAATACCACACATTATACTTTGCAATTCCAGCTATATGAAACATCCAGAACAAATGAGTTAGTGGTTGCTAGTGGGTGGGAAGGAATGATGCTGTGGGACAGTGGCCTTGGACCCTGTAAAGATTTGTTACTTGTGTTTTAATAAAACACTGATTGACCAGTAGCCAGGCAGGAAGTATAGGCGGGGCAACCAGAACAGGAGAATTCTGGGAAGAGGAAAGGCTGAGTCTGCAGTCCACACAGAGGAAGCCAAACACAGAGGAAGCCAGATGAGAACTCCTCACTGATAAAAGGTATCAAGCTACATAGCTAACACACACAAGAATTATGGGCTAATTTAAGATGTAAGAGTTAATAATAAGCCTGAGCTAATAGGCCAATCAGTTTATGATTAATGTAGACCTCTGTGTGTTTCTTTGGGATGGAATGGCTGTGGGTCTGGGTGGGACAGAAATCTCTGTCTACAGGATGGAACTGAGAGTAAAAGGTATACAGATTCTTTAGAATGATGGACATTTCTGGAATCTGATAGTTGTTGTGGAATATTATTTTAACTAGGCAAAGAAGTGTTACATTTGTTTATGCTGTGGAATATTACTTTTAACTATGTAAAGGTGTGTTACGTTTGTTTATGCTGCATTTTTTTTAATGATGTAAGAATATGTGTTTAACTATGTAAAGATGTGTTACTGTTTCACCTTGTCTGCCTAAGGCACCTGATTGGTCTAGTGAAGAACTAAACAGTAGTCAATAGCTCGTCAGAGAAAGGATAGGTGGGGATAGCAAGCAGAGAAAATAAATAAGAAGAGAAATCTAGGCTCAAGGAACAAGGGAGAAGAGTGAGAGAAGAAGGAGGAGAGAATGAAAGAGACATCTGGGACAAGAAGCCAGCCAGCCGTAGAGAAGCAGTTAAAGTAAGATATACAGAAGAAAGGCAATAAGCCCCAAGGCAAAACGGAGATGAAGAGAAACAGGTTAAGTTCTAATAGCTAGCCAGAAAAAAGCTAAGCTAAGGCCAGGCATTTAAAACGAATAATATGTCTCTGTGTCATGATTTGGGAGCAGGTTGGTGGCCCAAAAGAAAAAGCCTGGTACAGATAGTGTTGACTACCCCAAGATATATTCTTGGAGTCCTTTTTTAAAAAAACTTTTTTTGGCTTTTTTTTTTTTGTGCAGTGAGATAGGCATACATTTTCCATTGTGCACATGTTATTTTGTTGTTATGATGTCGTTTCTTTGTTATATGACTGGATACACTAGACTAATTGACCAGAGAAATTCCAGGGCTGGTCTTGTCTTTACTTCCTTCCTCTTCATAGGACCATTGGGGTTACAGACATGCTACTGCACACAGCTCTCATGTGGGTTCAGGAGATTTGAACTCAGGTCCTCATGCTTGTGTGACAAGTACTTCACCCACTGAACCATCTCCCCAGCCAGTGAGTATTGTAGCATGTAAATTACATATTTTTTAAAATGTAAGACTGACTTTTTTGCTCTGCACCAAATTTATGCAACATGCACCATGAAAACCCATTTATCCAGCAATCTGGTGCATTTCGTCCGTACATCACTCTCTATGAAGGACTGGGTTTCTGTTCTCCTCTTCTTTGAGTTCACATGGCATCTGAAGGTCAGAAATGTGAGCACTGTGTCTTTCTACAATTCTTCCATGAACAAATGTGTAGCATGAATATTTTTATACTTCTTTGGTTTCCACAATCTTGTGCTGCACAGACAGGATGTAAGCTGATACTGTGATATAAGCAAAAAATAAAATTTAATGCAGATAGAGGTTAGTGACACCCCAAATAAAATGAATTGTTACAAATAATGCAGGCCAGTTCATCTTTACAAGCCTTCATGTTGGGGATTTCTTTGCAGCATCAATCTTCACCCTTCCAGAAGGTTGCAAAAATCACAGGTAGGCAGGTGCTCCACTGTGTTTTTCTATTGATTTGTTCTCTTCCCACTTAGATTTACAACTTTCCATGGATTATTTAATAAGTCTTTGTGGAGATCTGCTTTGGTGCAGGGTAAATTACGCCAGTCTGCAGACTGTATTTATAGCTCACTCTTGACTGTGACAAAGGGGACTTCGGAGGGAAATTCGGGTCGCTAGCCTCTATTAGTTGTCCATTAGTAACCAGAAAATAATTTGAAGTGAGATAATTTGTGAGCTGTATAAAAATACAGCTTTCTCAGGGGACAAAGTCTGTTTAAATGTGGTTGGGCATTACATAAAATTCTGAAGCCAGGCGTGGTGATGTATATCTGTAACCCCAGGCCGGTGGGTCAGGAGATCAGGATAATCCTTGGCTATATATTGAGTTTGAGGCCAGCCTGAGACATGTGAGACCTCTTTATGAAATAAAATAAGGACAATAAAGATGGCTTAGCAGTTAAGCACACTGGCCACTCTTCCAGGAAGAGGACCCGAGTTCAACTCCCAGCACCCACATGGCAGCTTAGAACTGTCTGAAACCCCAGCTCCAGGGGATCTGGCACCCTCACACAGACATACATGCAGGCGAAGCACCAATGTGCATAAAAATTAAATAAATCATTTTAAAATTACTTAGAATAAATAAATAAAATACATTATCAAAACAAATAGTATAAACATTGTTGGAGGAAATCCCTAGTAAAGTTCTATTTAATACATATCTTACCTGTTGTATATGGCAGCATTTTACTGAAAGTCTATACAAAGTCGTGGCCTGGTAGATGAACTCCAAAACTTTTCTAAAACGTTGTACTGGCAATAGTCCCACCACGCTCACTTTCTTCCCTAGTCTTTGTGACTCTGAAGTCTAATAAAGGTGGGATATCTATTTGCATTAAATCTGTCTGGCTCTGTGAATTGCTGTGACCAAGAAAATATGACAGAAGGGACCCCCTTCCATCACCTCCCTTGGAACCTTGCTGAGATACAGGCAAGTCCAGGATAACCTGCCAAGTGACAAAAGCCAGCTGGCTTAACTACTTGCACTACCTCAATAATCGGCTAATTGGCCAACATTTGAGGGAAACTAAGTTCAGCCTGCCTTCGAGGCTAGAACCATACATGAGCTATCTACAATCAGCCAAGGATGGCCCAGTTTAGTAGAACTCTTCAAGTGATTGTATACTATAGGTCAATAATAAATTCATACTGTTTTAAGCCACTGGGATTTGGAGTGACTACTTAAGCATCAGTAGCTAAGTCCACACTGTGCCTTTGTGCTGCTTACATTTTATAGTCTATGCTAGAGCTCAAACTTCTCTGCCTTGGCCCAAATGGCTGAAATTTTAGCATATTCAGAATCCACCAGATACCCCAGGAACATGTGCTAGCTATTGCTAGTGCTCAGATAATGAGGTAGAAAATGGAGACAGGCAGAATCACACCTTGGATTTTTGTAGTTAGCATGAGGTCTTGTGGGGAGGGGCATTAAGAGGGTTTTTAAAATTAATTTCCAGAAGACTTCGTACTAGCTTTTCTCATCGCTATGACAGAATGTCTGATGTAAAGAACTTAAAGGGAGAAAAGATCGATTTTAGCTCAAGATTTCACGGGGTTCAGTCCATCCTGGCATGGAGGTTACGGCAGCGTACAACATATCACACCACAGTGGTGGGAGCTGGGAGCAAAGGCTGTTCATCTCACTGTAGACAGGCCGTAGAGGGAAGAGATCAAGAAGCTGACACAATCTTAGAAGGTGGGTCCCTAGAGACCTGCTTTAGCCAAGTAGGCCCTGCTACCACTCAGACTAACTATGGGCCAAGCAGTGAACACAAGAGCCTTTGGGTGACCTTTCCTATTTAGACCATAATAGCCAGGAAAGAGAACAGAATACATATTTGTACCATTAGATGGGCTGTTACTATTCTGTAATATTTGTTTCCATTCACCATTTGAAATAGAAAGAAAAGCCTTTGTATTGAGCTAACATTCTCTTTCATCCTTAGTTCATTCCTCCCTTGCTCCTCCCTTCTCCCAGAATCAACATTAGCCTGAGTCTGTGGTATTGTGAGCTCAGATTATGATTATGAAATGGGTTACTTAAACTCATCATCATACTTTTGACATACATGCAGATATGTATCTCTACAGACATGCATCTGGATGTAGACATGCATGTGTATTATTTACACAAATATATGATTTAATTATCCTACCAGCTGTTATAAATTAACCTATAATCCGGATACAATACCATGAACTAATTCCTCTCCCCTTCCTTTTCACTAATTCAACTGTACGGAACAGCACTGTTACAGAGTTCTTTGTATTCAAACATCATTCTGTTTCCAGGTCACATACTCAGAAAGTGGGATGGCTAGGCAGTACCTCCTGCACTTTCTAGAGGTTCTTCATCAAAGGCATGACTTTAGGAATTCCTGAGTATTATGCTTAAAGCTGATTTTTCTTGTGAGACCTATTTTATAAGACAATAGCTAAAAGAAAAATAAGTACATGAGTGGTTGGGGATTTAGCTCAGTGGTAGAGTCCTTGCCTAGCAAGCGCAAGACCCTAGGTTCAGTCCTCAGCTCCAAAAAAAGAAAATAAAAGTACATGAAAAGTTGATATTTCTTTGAAACATTTCCCAAATATCTTCATTTCTTCCATCTTACTCTCAGTGTTTTATGAACAATTTAAGTGCACCTATTCTGGTGTTCATATTGAAATTAGAAATAACAATAAAAAAACTGGAACAATAGTAACTGTACAGTGATAAAAGCCATAGTAGGAACAATGGTCTGCTACTTGCTCACCAACTGGTTTCCAGTACAAATATTTATGGCTTTGTGAAAAGGAGTTGAATAGTCATCCAAAGAATACGGCCAATATTGTGCTGACTAGGTCAAACATAACACTGGATCATTTCTAAGTGAGCTCAGATTTGCTATTCAGTGAGGCAAACCAGTTTTCCCCCTTGGATTTTAAAATATGTACTTTAGGGGCTAGAAAGGTGGCTCTACAATTAAGAGAACTTGCTGCTTTTGCAGAGGACCCAGGTTTAGTTTGTAGCACCTACATGGTGGCTCACAACCATCTGTAACTCAAGTTCCAGGGGCTCTGAAGCCCTCTTCTGTCTTCTACACATACCACATACATGCAGGCAGAACACTTATACACATGATGTGGGATATCCTATATATGTGGTGCTTTTATTGGTTGATGAATAAAGCTATTTGGGCCAGTGGCTTATCAGAGTAAAGCTGAACTGGAATTTGGAACAGAGATAGAGAGTGTGGGTAGGCAGAGTCAAAGAGATACCATGTAATTGCCAAAGGAGAAAGACACCCGTTGGAGCCTTGCTGGTAGGCCATGACCTCGTGGTGATGCACAGATTAATAGATATGGGTTGATTTAAGATGTAAAAGTTAGTTAATAAGAAGCCTGAGCTAATAGGCCAAGCAATGTTGTAATTGATATAGTTTCTGTGTGATCATTCGGGTCTGTGCATCCAGAAAACGAACAAACAGTCTCCACTTACAATAAAATAAAATAATAGCCTCAAAATATAACCATCAACAGCCATCATCAATAACAAAAGCAGGAAGCCTGTATTTTACTGTGATGAGATGTTATATGAAAAGATACCATGGCATATTTTGGTAAAAAACAAAACAAAACAAATTTGCCTCTTATAAATGAGCAAACTACTTTTGTAACTTGAGCAATGAGTAACTAAATGCTCTTAAATTTTA
This sequence comes from Ondatra zibethicus, assembly GCA_004026605.1. Taxonomy (NCBI): domain Eukaryota; kingdom Metazoa; phylum Chordata; class Mammalia; order Rodentia; family Cricetidae; genus Ondatra; species Ondatra zibethicus. The sequence goes on from PVIU01017156.1 coordinate 10,479, forward strand.
TACAACCCTTGTCAAAAGTTAATTAGCATGCAAGAAGCCTGCCCTCATAATCAATGTTCTTTTCAGCAAATTGCATGTACCTCTGCCCTTCAGGCTGAGCAGAGAAGGGCCGACCATAGCATTATGTCACCATCACCCTTTGCTTTCAATTTGTAACCATATCTGAGAGCTGCCCTTGGCCTTTTCATTTATGCCAGGCTACATTACAGATCCCCTTAGTTTTAAATTCTTATAACTGTCTCTGCTGGTGTCCAGAATACTCCAGCATGTATTTTGCACAGAAAAGAGAGAAACTAAGCTATTGAAAAACTACACATTATCCTTAAAAATCCCTAGCTAAACCTGAAACAAAAATCATAGCAAGCCTAAGCACTAACACAAATTGGACACCATGGGGAAATAATTTCTTTTTTAAAAGAAGTAATCTCGAAGTTGGATAGGGAGAGATGGGAAGGTGGAGAGGGTGGTAAGGGAAGGAGGTGGGGAGACATATTGAAAATCTTCACAAATTTGAAAATGAAACAAAATTGTTCAAAAACAAAAACAAAAAACAAACAAGGCCTGGCATGGTGGGGCTTACCTTTAATCCCAGCACTAGGGAGGCAGGGGCAAGTGGATAGGCCATCCTAGCCTATATTAGGAATTCAAGGCCAGACTGAGTTACATGGTTAAGAAAAAAACTAACAACAGCAAACAATATTAAATAGGTACATAAGTATTGAATAAGTAAAGCGGTATTTATTAATGAAGCAGAATCTTCTCTGCTTCCAGAAGTCACTCTGGAAGGAAAACCTTAGTTTCTTAGCTCTTGATTTTGGAGAATCAAGGCTCAAAATTTTTAAACAGCTGATATTTTGTGTGCACTTGAGTAATTTTTTAATTTAAAAATACACATTTACCTATTGTGTGTACGCACACACCACTACATGTGTGAGGAGGTCAAAGGACGGCTTTCTGGCATCTCTCTTTTGACTGACCTACAGAAGGTACCTTATTCCCGGCAGAACCATCTCGCAGACCCTCTTTGGGGGAATTAAGAGGTTTCAGATGTTGCCATTCTTTCAGCAATGATCAAAGAGCTCACAATCTACAGCTTTCTGTAGCGTTCTGGCTTTTCTGGGAACAGCACTCTTGTCATTTTGATTATTAGCCTAGCCTTTAATGACTGAACCGCACCGCGAGCCCAGAAAGGAGCTCTTCAAAGCCCTTTTTCTCTTTGCCGGCTCCCTCCGGTTTTGGTTATGACTCGCCAGTAGGCGGCGGTAGAGAGGCAAGGCGGGACAGGAGGAGGGGACTCATCCTAATTGGCTTGCTCTCCGGCCGGCGGTTTCTAGGGATTGCAGACAACCACTTGAACACTTTTGGAAGTGCCTCCTTAGAGTTTAGAGATAGGGTACCAAACAGAAGCAACATCTAAGTATCCCCCTTTCCCCCCAGTATGAGCCTTGGACTTGAGTCCCTCTCCTCAGCCCCTGGTCCCGCAGCTGGACTGCACGCCCTCTTCCGCAGGTTTAACACGAAGAACCGTTTTTAAAGCCGAATTGCTTTTCGTACACGTTTTCAGGCAGCTCGCCTTCATAAATTCATGTTCATTAACTACCCGTTGTCTTTAATGATTTTGACAATCGACTTAGGAACGCCTCTGTTGAAATACTAGCTCCACATAGGTTGTGCCAGAATCATCCAGCAGACAGCACCTCTAGAAACTCTGTTACTGTTTAAGCTTTCTAAAATGAACTGTGAGAACTTTTCATGTTTTTTATTTCCGAACTTCTGAATGGTTGGCATAGGATCACTGAGAACCTAAAAGTTTGAACCAGATCGACTTTGAAATTCAGACCTTCTCCCTTTTTGAAGATTTATGAGTTTTCCAGTTCTCTCAAAGATTATGGGATTTCTCAAATCCCTTACTTCCCAACTCCTTGGAGTACATGTTTGGGACTTGTGCCATCACCCCCAGCCTCTTTTTATGTCTTTTTTTCTCTTCAAGAAGTTTACTTTTGAGTTTACAAATAATGCTACACGTTTCTGTTTTCTAACATTTATTTTTATACTTTAATTATTCTTCATCGTACAGAGACTTAGACATTTTTCTAAAAATGCAAAGATAATTATTATACTTTTAACAAACCATTCTCACTTTCTTTGAAAATCATAGGCAACTAGCATTTCGACTCAAAAAAATAAAGGCAAGTTAAAATGCAGACATATCAAAGCAGAAATAAAACAGTAAAAATCATCCATTATTCCACGGCTACGGCTGGTCACCAGAATCTAGCATTTTTCCTAAGTGTCTCCTATTTAAAAAGCAATTTAAAATTGTTTTTCAGTTACTGTTATAGTACATTCATCAGCTTAACTTTTCCTATTTTTTTATTTTTAGATATATTTATTTGCTTCACTTTATGAATGTTTTGCATGCATGCTGGTTGGTTTCTCTGGAACAAGGATAAATGTGTGTTTGTGAGCCCCATGTGGGTGCTGAGAAACAAACTCAGGTCCCTTGCAAGAACAATAAGTACTCTTAACCACTGAGCCACCTCTCCATCCCCCTACCCCTTTTCTTGGTTTTATGAGACAGAGTCTCAAGTATCCCACGATGACCTTGAACTCACTATATACTGGAAAATGACCTTGAACTTCTGATCCTCTTGACTCTCCCGCCCAGGCCCGTATCATCATGCCTGGCTTCCCATTAAGTATTTGATTTACAAAAAAAATTATTACTGTGTGTATGTAAGGGCTGGGAGGGCTGCATACCATAATACATGTGTGAAAATCAGAGATCACAAAACTTTGTAATGGTGCTAGGTCTCTCTTTCTACTATGTGTGAGTTCCAAGGATCAAACTGAGGTTGTCAGGTTTGCATCTCTGCAGGTGTCTTTACCCACTTTCTCTCCATTTAGCATTTGTAAAAGTGTATGGTTAATTGTGTACAGCAAATCACTAGAACATTTTCCTGTAGCACATCTGGAAGTTTGTTCATAAAAACAAAACCTTTTCATTTTCAACTTTTCCCAGCATTGGGCAACCACTATTGCCTTTTATACGTATCAGTCTGACTAGTCTGTAAACCTCACATAAGTGAATTTATACAGTGTTTGTCTTTTTGTGTATTGATTATTTCTGTTAGCACAATGCCTGTAAGAATCATATATGCTGTAGCATGTGCCAGAATTTCCTTGCTTTTTAAGGGTTGAGTAATATTCTATGTACGGCCATTTTGTTTTCCATTGATTTGCCAGCTGATATTTACATTGCTTCTGCTTCTCTTCTTGGCTATTATTATTACGAGGCACACTGTAAAAACCATTGGTGTGCAAATACCTTTTGAGATCCTTTTGACCAGGTACCTAGTAGTAGGCCAACCATATTTGATTTCCACCGAGTCATTTCCTGGTTTGTATTGGAGGGAAAAAATGCTTTCTTCAAAGAAGAAATGTTAAAACCCGTTACCACTAAGACAGTGAATTAAAGAGAATTCCCCCAGCGTTTAGTTTATATTGTGTGTCTTATTGTTGTTGCCAATTGATTCTGCTCTTTCTGAGATGATTCTCTCCAGTTTGTATCTAGTTTAGGAGAGGTAGCTTTCATGGCTCACACTGCCATTCAAACATGGTGATGCTTCTTGCTTTTATGTTATAAAGGTGATGGAGGTGTCTTGTCCTAGCACTACTTTTAAATAGCTTTTTTAAAGTTGAGCAATACTAAATGGAACATAAAAACCTTAAGGTGAGTTCCTGTATGGCTATCCAATGACAAACTTGGTGATTCAAAGCAGCAGTGATTGACTCTCCCCACTCTGTCGGTTGCACAGGGAGTTCTACCACATATGGTGTTGGCCCTGGATGCTTCCGTGGCTGCATCCTAGCTGCAAGCTCATGTGAAGCCATGACTTCCAAGATGACTTCATCAGAGACTGGCATCAGGCCCTAAGTGTCCAGGCCTGGTGAGGCTTCTCTCCAGTAGGAGGTAACAACCTTTCCACGGGGTGATTTGAGGCTCCAAGAGAAGAAGTAGAAGTTTCCAGACCTCTTCTAGTACCGTCTCATGCCAAAGCAAGCCATACGGCCACCCTAGATTCAAGGTATGGGAAAGTAAATTGGTAATGATAGCCCCAAAATAATCTTATTCACAAGAACAAAGCAACAGATACTGAACTTTTACACATGTCTGTTGTACAGTAAGGGGATGAACAATAAAATGTTGGCTATGTCAGCAGTTGTCTAGTGTAAAGAGCATGGTAGTATTTTAGGCCCTGTGAGCCATGCAGTCCCTGCGCCAACTAGTCAGCCTCTGCCATTGTGTGAGAGCAGATGGGGACGGGAGGTAAGCAAATGGATACACTAATGAAGCTTCACTGGAACTGGAGTTCAGGTGGCACAGCCGTTACCTGCCATGCTCAGAGCTCTGGGTTCTACCCCAGGGCTGAGTAAACTAAGCATAGTGGTTCACTCTTGTTATCCAAACACCTGGAGGCCGGAAAATCAAATGTTTAAGGTCATCCTCAGTTACATAGCATGTGCAAAGACATCCTCAGCCATGTGAGATGCTGGCTCAAACAAGCAAACAAGCAAATGAATAAATAAAACTTTATTTACAACAGCAGGTGTCAGGCAAGGTATGTCCTGTGTGTTTTGCTGGCATCTGGTCTAGAAAAGCAGTGCTTTTTTTGCTGCATTCTAAGTGGATTGAAAATTCATTATGTAGACTAGAGATTTCAGATTATAATAATACTACTATAAGCTATCGAAAATCAAGGTTAAGATGATAATGAACATGTAATGAGCTTGTGTTTGTTATTTTTTTGTGTCATCATCACGCCACACTAACGGTATGAGGCAGCCAGCATTCTATCTGCCTTTTTGTTTGGCTACCATTGCCTTTTAGAGACTGTGAAATCACTTAATGTCCTGGGAGAAAGGATAGTTAATAATATGAAATCCTATTTGGGAAGCAAAGGCAGACAGTAGGATGGTTGCTATTTGCAAAATGCATTTACTAGCTTTATGTTCCCCTGACTCCAAATATTTGCTTTCTTGAGTTCCGAAAAATGAATCAAAGGGAAAGACACAATTTCAAACCCTTCTTGACCACTTTTTAGTAGTTATTGATTTTTTTGTCCTCTCTACTTTTTTGAACTCTTAATATCTCATATTCCATGCCTGAAACCTTAGCTGTGTATGAGATCATTTTTTCCCTTGCAAATGAGACACCAGGATAGAAGTTCTTTTTTATCTGCTGCTTCGTTCTCAGGTGTTAAATGACAGACACTAACAGTGTGTCGGAACTAATGTGGAAGTGCTGCTTTTGGTAGCAATGTCATTGTGTTTTAAGACTGCCCCCTGGGCCAGGCTGTCGCCTTCAGCCTACAGAGGGAGCGACTTCTGGTCTCTGGCCCCTGTCTCCCAGGAGCACAGCTTTACAAAGTGCTTGTTTCATACGTGTGAAGGGCTTTGGTTCCCTTCCCTTGTGGATCCTGGTCCACAAAGCTCATGCCGGATGAAAATAGCACTGGGCAATAGGGGCCTCAAGCAAACAGCTGTGAACTGAAGACAGGAAATGTCCACTTCATTCAATAGCCATGGTTGCCTAGGCTCCTCCTACAGCTGCCTCACAAAATTCTCTCAACTCCTGGGGCTGATGTGAAAGTCTCTCTAGGAACTGGCTTGAAATGAAAAGAAGAAGAAATAGAATATATTTCTAACAACTGTTGAAAGTGGGTTTTGCCCTCCTCTTAGATCCTTTGAAATAGACGAATCTTTAGTATTTTCACTTTGGGAATATGGGACATACCACTTGAAGGTTGGCTCCACTTCTTCAACTGCTTGGGACCAGCCTTCCAGAATTCATCATAGAGGCTGCTGCCCCTGAAGGCACCATTTTCGTTTTTATGCCTCCTTGCAGAACTATCCACATCTATGTACAGATTTTTATGTTTTGACAACAACTTAATAGTATGAAGTTACCATGTCCTGGGGTATTCTTCATTTCATGTGTTTGTGTGTGCTATGTGTATATATGAGTTAGCATGTATGTTGGCATACGTGTGTGGGAGTGAGTATCCAGAATCTTCCTTGATCACTCATCTACCTTATAGTTTAGAGACAGGGTCTCTTAAGCAAATCCAGAGTGTGCCAGTACAACTACTCTTCCGTGGTAGTTTGAATGCGAATGGCCCCCATTGGCTCATGTCTTTGAATGCCTGGACCCTATTTGGTAGAACTGTTTGGGAAAGATTAGGACATGTGGCCTTGTTGGAGGTGTCATGTCACTGGGGATGGGCTTTGAGGTTTTCAGATCCCATGGCTAGGCCCAGCCTCTCCCCATCCCTTCTGCCTCCAACTTATCGATCAGGAGGTAAGTGCTCAGCTACGGCTCTAGTGCCATGTTGGCCTGCTGCCGTGTTTCCTGCCATGATGGTCATGAACTCACCCTCTGAAACATTAAAAAAGTCTCAAATGAAATGCTTTCTTTTATAATTTGCCTTGGTCATGGTGTCTCTTCACAGCAATAGAAAAGTAACTAAGACATCTTCCCAAACCACCTTGCTCTACCTCTCTGCCTTCCCAGACAAGCAAATACCAGAACCACCCATCATTTCCTGCCATTTACCTGGGTTCTGGAAAAGCAAAGTGCAGTCATTTTGCTTGGACAGCCTTTACTCCAGCTGCTGAAACATCTCCCCAGGCCCTTAGTTTTTTTTTTTTTTAAAGTTTCTTTCCAGAACTATCTCCTTGGATTCTTATCCTCATCTAGTTTTTATCATCTCCTGTAGATTTTTAAAAAATTGTTTTGGTTTGGGTGTTCATTGAGATACCATCTCCTTGTAGATTTTTAAAAAGTTATTTTGGTGTGATTATTCATTGAGATAGCGTCTCATGTAACCCAGGCTGGATCAAACCTTGCTATATAGCCAAAGATGAACTTCGGTTTCTGATTCTCCTGTCTCTACCTGTTAAGTGCTAGAATTACAGGTGGGCACTACCAATCTGACTTGTGTTTTTTCTTTTTCTTTCTTTTTTTTTGGGGGGGCAGGGTCTCTTGAAGTCCATGATAGAAGTAAACTCACTGTGTAGTAGAGCATGACCCTGAACTCCAAATCCACCTGCTTCTACTTGCTGAGTCCTGGGTTCCAGGCATGCTCCACCATACCCAGAAGATTGAATTGAAGGCTTTGTGTGTAGTGGGCAAGCATTCTGAGTTACAGTCCTAGCACCTCCACCATCTCCTAAAACTGGACTTTGCTAAAGTCAAATCATGGCATTAATTATGCTGGCTGATATTGGCAAGCCAAGCTAGAGAATGTGGCCATGGATGGGCTGTGAAACTGTAAAACCCTTTTCCTTTGGTTTCTAAAGCACACAGAGTGATTTCAAAATGCCAATAATGAGTTTGTTGAAGACTTAAAATGACAGTTATTTCATTTCGATTTGCTAGATTACTGTGTAAATTGCCTGCTCTGAAAGATCCAGGTCTTGGCAGTTAGAAAGTGAACAGCTTAAAACATGCCATTCACTTTTCAACTGACTTGCCTTCATCAAATCATGTATATCCTAACCTTGATCACTTCACAGTAAACATTTTCTAAAACACATCCTTCTAGTACCTTCTGGATTGCTTTTTTTTAAAATCATGAATATCTCATTGTAAATGATAGTCTTAAGGACACTTATCCCCTGAGGATAGTTTTCTGTTTCTCCGCATTTCTGTATTAGATAGAAGGCTAACTTTACCATCTTTTATGTGATCTACTGCAAAACTGACTTGGCTCACAAGCCGTACACCAAGGATGATGTATTCAAACTACATTTTCAGTGTTGAAGACCACACTGCCTATTTCACTTAGATTAAGCAAAGAGCCTCTGAGCATATTTTTTTTGTCACCTTGGGCTATGACATGATTTAAGACAGTGGTTCACAGATAATATGTAGTAATTAGTGATAGTTGCATTGTTTTCCTGGGGCCTTCCTAGCATCAAGGATTGGCTCCTAGTCAACATGGGGACATGCTTTCAAAGCCCGTTTGTTGCTCCTAATGTACTTTATGATGGCCAGGTTGACAAATAGTCCATGCCAAGTCCCTGTGAATGCAGCACCGTTTTTCATAGCTGCCTGCTCTATAGCCAATTTGTCATGATGTAGTCAGCTCCAAGTTGCATTATTAAGTGATTTAACTCCAGCAGGGTTATATGACTCTGTAATATACACGAGAGAACCCAGGCCCTCTGGGTAACCAGACTTTACATGCAGAGGTTTGCAAACAGGATTAAGAACACACCTAGCTATCCTGCAGCTCAGGGGTGGAAGGTAGCCTGACTGGTCTGCCATCTTTCTGTCACATAGTAACCACGCCTCAGTCCCCTACCCAGAGACAGGATGATTTCTGTCACATTGTGTAAGTTACTTATGACCTGATTCGCTACATTTATCAGGTCACATTAACAAGTTCACTTGCCCCCAAAGTCTTACAAAGTGCAACTCTGATGTCTTTCCCCGGGAGAGCCTGAAACTTTACTCCAGCCACCCCAGTCCCAGGGCCATGCCTCCATGTTGTTTGTGTCAATAACCTTTTGTGTGACAGAGATATGACTCAATACCCCTTCCCCCTCCCCTTGTCTCCTTCTTCTCTCCTTTCATAAAGCCTGATAACACGGTTGATGGGAAAAGGTGATCCTTGCTACATGGACTCTAAACCCACAATGTAAAACAATAAAAAAAGTATGGATTCGAGTATCTCTGGAAGAAAGAAGAGAGAACACGTCAACCCAATAAAAGAGATTTTATGTTTCATAACAGAAAAAAATGACAGGATGTTTTTTCTCAAATGAAAAATAAAAAGATTCAGTGGTTTTTCTATTTGAAAATTTGACTTAAATCTATACAAGTACTATAAAAACATTTATTTTGAAACATTTTAAGCTATTGGTATAGCTCAGTTGGTAGAGTGCACTTGTAGCATGCAGGAAGCCCTGGGTTCTCTCCCAAGGACCTCATATGCCTATAAACCCAGGATTTGGGAGATGGAGACAGGAACATCAGTAGTTCAAGGACATCCTTGCCTACATTTTGTGTTAAAGGTCAGTGGGGTATAGGTTACCTGATATTCTGTCTCAAAAATAAAAGAAATAAAAAATAAAAAACTGAAAATACAAATCTTGTTTTCCATGAGAAATGCTAAATGTATGTATAAGTTAGCCCAGGAAGATAGTGAGAGCTTATAGTTAACGATTAATTTGTACTATTGACTCTCGGCCAATTTGGTTTCATCTTGTTTTATCTATGCTTTTCCTCATTGCTCATCCCGTCCACGTTTTGAAGTAAATTCCAAGTGGCATCTTATGTAAAACTCCCTTTACAAACAGAAGCCTTCTTGAAACCTTGAACAAAAAGATGCATAGCTAAAGGATTAGGTAATAACACCTATGATGTCAACCTGACATAAGAAAATGGCATGAGGTTAAATGTTGACCTTGTGGCATAAAGTTAAACAGTGACAAACTATAAATTAGATATAAATGGAGAGCCACTTAAAGCAAAATACTGTGCTTGGTATATACAGATTGTCTTTGTGTTACAATTGTTTGACTTCAGCTTTTTTGACTTCACTATGGTACTAAAGTGGTACCCATTCACTGGAAGCTGCCCTTAGGGTTTGAATTTGGATTTCTTCCTAGGCCAGTGCCAAGCAGTCCTCCCTAATGACACCAGACAGCACAGTTCCCACTTCGACTACATGATCCTGGGTACGTTGGGCTGCTAAACTGGGGCATGTACTAAAATACATTTCCTTTTCTTTCTTTATTTCTTTTTTATTGGTTTTTTGAGACAGGGTTTCTCTGTAGCTTTGAAGCCTGTCCTGGAACTAGCTCTTGTAGACCAGGTTGGCCTCGAACTCACAGAGATCCGCCTGCCTCTGCCTCCCGAGTGCTGGGATTAAAGGCGTGCGCCACCACCGCCCGGCTCATTTCCTTTTCTTTATAATAGTGCATTTTAATAGCAAATTACAGGAACAGTACAGAAGACAGATAACATTGAAAACATGTACTTGCATGTAAGACAACACAGGAAAATGTAGTGAGGGGATAGAATCAGGCCTAGTATATGATCAAAATGGTAACACACCTTTCGATTGTGATCAATAAGAAATTTACTTATTTTTTTTAAAAAGTCCAGATGCTGGCCTTGTCTATTTTTTCTTTTTCTGAGACAGGGTTTCCTAGTGTAGCTTTGGAGCCTGTCCTGGAACTCGCTCTGTAGACCAGAATGGCCTTGAACTCACAGAGATGCGCCTGCCCCTGCCTCCTAAGGGCAGAAATTAAAGGTGTGCATCATCGCCACCTGGATGACCTGTTTATTTGCAATTGCAGTAAAGTTGAACTGTTGTAACCTGTGTACTGAAACATTTTGACTTATATTAACAGTTTATATCCTGCATTTATATTACACATTCACACAAAAGTGAAAAATGGAAAACCTATGGGCAGTGGTTCTTAACCTGTGGGTCATGATTCACAGGGATAGCTGAAGACCATTGGAAAACACAGATGATTCCTTAACAGTAGCAAAATTACAGTTATGAAGTAGCAGTGAAAATAACTATCATTGGGGGTCACAACAATGTGAGGAACTGCATTAAAATATTGCAGCATTGGGAAGGTTGAGAAGCACGGCTGTAGGACATGATGGCACACACCTTTAATCCAAGCCCTTGGGAGACAGAGGTAAGTGGATCTCTGTTAGTTTGAGAGCAACCTGGTCTGCATAGTAAGTTCCAGGACAATCAGAGCTACATAGTGAGACTCTGTCTCAAAATACAAGCAAAACAAAAAAAATCAAAAGAAAGAAAATAGAAAAACTGCCAGTACATGGTTTCTGTCCCATTTTTCCTGATAGCCATCATATAGTTAGGTACCTTTTGACCCCATGGGAGGAAATACCTAACATTCAGAACTAGTGACAACAGAAGGAAGAGGGGAAGTTTGTTTTGGAAAATGAAATGTTCCCCCTCATAGTGGATTCTTCAGCCTGTTTCTTTATGTAAGCAGCCCACTGACTGGATATCATTGGGCATATTTGTTGTTGGACAACACGTGGATTGGTATCTTCAAACAGATCCATCTGATAGGCCTCACTTGCCTCCTGCAAAACACCAATAGCGGCACTCGGGAAGCACAGATCTGTTTTGAAATCCTGAGCAATTTCTCGCACCAGGCACCAGATGCTGGAAGGAGAGTTTGCTGATCAGAAGTTCAGCCAATAATTCTCTGAGTACTTTACCACCTGTAACTTTTCAGAGAGTGGGCCTTGCATAGCTATGGTATAGACCCCTTTTTACTCTCCCCATCCACTTCTCTCTTCTGGCTGGAGAGAGAGGTAGCGCTGGTATAAAAGAACAGATGGCTGAGAATGCAATTATTAAGTACATTTTCTACTTTCATTAACTCTTTAAGTACATAAGCCTGCACTCCGGAGGAACATCTGTATTCATTTTGTAAATAGATGAGTGTAATGACCTAAGCATGGTTCCTAAAGGCCCCATGTAACTCAGAAATTCCATACCTTTATGGGTATATAGCCAAGATAGCTAAAAACATATCCATTCCCAAATCTGTTCACAAATGCTCAGAAAAGCATTTGTGCTAATAGCCAAATAGTGGAAACAATGTGAAGGACTGTCAAATGTGGACTGGATTAACAAGTATGGTCTATCCGAGCAACAGGATAGCATTTGGCCATAAAGACAAATGACATTGACTCCATTTGTATACCCATCTGCTTAGTAACCCTTTTCACAATTGACTTTTTACAGATTGGGATTGACAAAGTGTCAATTTGTCCTTTAGTTTCTTTTGAACAATAAGTTTTACCCTCCTGTCTCCCGTTAAAATTCCCCTGCAGTGTAGTTCTTGAAGAAATTAAATCTTTCTCTTGGAAAATTGCTTGCCATCTTGATTAGCATTTACATGATTTGACATTTGCACAATAATTGCATTTATATGAAGCTGTATCATATTCCTTTGCCCTCTTTAATGCCTGTATATTAATATAGAGAATGAGAGAGACTTAACCAGATTCAAGGCTTTTCTCCCCCACAAGATTGTTTCACGGCTACTACTCTTATTTACAACAGTGGCATTTCATACACAATTGTTTCTCTTGTGGTGTCAACAGCTACTGATGATTATGGCACAGATGCACTCATTGATTGATGGATGAAAACTGACATTAGTCATGGTTAGCCTCAATGATATGGCTCCCAGAGCTCCTTGATTCCTGGTATTCATTGGTTCATGTAATGTCCTCTTGCCTTTCATTAGCTGAGTATGGCCAATAGATCTTGAAGGAGCTGGTCATGGTGGTGCACACCTTAAATCCCAACACCCAGGAGGTAGATACAGGCAGATTTCTGAGGTTGAGGCTAGCCTGGTCTATAGAACAAGTTACAGGTCATCCAGAGCTACGCAGAGAAACCTTGTCTTAAAAACAAAACCCAAAAGGTCATGAAAAATCTACATCACATGTGAGATCAGGTTGCAAAAGACAATGTGGCCACGCCCCTCCTCTATTTGACCCCCTCTGGGTCTAGCCTGCATTCATATCAGGAGGTGTGTGTCAAGTTTTCATACAACTACAGCTTCAGCTGCTATATCCAATGTGTTTCTAGAAAGATCTTGAGATCAACCTCTGCTAAATTCCTTACTCACACAAACCGTGTCATTGGACCTTTCTGTGTTCTAGGGTGATTTATTACCTACTGAAGATACTAATCCAGTATTATTCTAATGTGTGCCTTTGATCATTCATTTTCTGGAATATGTCTATAAAGACAAATTTTCATTCCCAAACTGGCCTCCAATTCACTATGTAGCAGAAGATGCCTTTGAATTTCTAATCCTAAAGCCACCACCTCCCCCAAGTGTTGAGAGTATAGGGCTGCACCTCCAAGTAGGTTTAGTGGTTCTGGGACCAAACTCGAAGCTTTGTGCATGTTGAACAAGTACTCTATCAACTAAGTCATGTACCCAGTCCCAGAAAATATGTGATTATAGTGTGTATGTATATCATCATCTACACACTACATATCTAAAATATAGCATAGAATTACTTCATATGGGAAATAGTACTTCTTTTATGTAGATTTATGTTCATACTGTGTACATGTTCTGTTTACATATAAGCATGTACACATGTGTTTATATGTGAGTGTATATGAGCATAAACATTTGGATAGTTAGGAGATTAAGTTTAAATAATTCAGGGTATTTTCTTAAATTTTATGGGTTGTCCTGAGCAACGAATATTCTTGGTTGTGTTGTATATTATACCACTGAGCTTAATAAGCCATTCTGCATTGCTAGAAATTTGACGTATTTTCAGTTTTACTGTTAACAGTCAATTGATTAAAAATATATTTAGCATAATTTTAATGTCTTAAACTTACAAATTATTTTTAAAAAATTCTTAGAAATCTCTAAGTCCAAATTATAGGCTGTAGGTCAAACTGACCTTGAATTTGCAGTTTCCTCTTGCCTCATCTTCTGGAAGACTGAGATTACAAGCATGACTCATTATGTCCAGTGAGTTATGGGCTTTAAATTTTTTTGCATTATATTTAGCGTGTGTTTGTGCATATGTGTGTGCATGCATTCAATGCTACTGAACATGTTTGGAAGCCAGAGGACAACTTGTAGGACTCAGTTCTCTCCTTCTACCATATAGGTCCCTGGATCCAATTCAGAACTTCAGGCTTGCTGGCAGGTGCCTTTACTCACTGAGCCACCTCACTGGCCCATTTTAAGGCCTGAAACACTTCACTAAATTGGATTCTAAAAATAATATACTTTTCTGCTGTCACCAGTGATGTCTTTGTGGTCATTTGACGTTATTTCCCGCCAGGACTCTGTGTTCTCTGTCTGTTCAACAACTATTCAACAGACACTTCTAAGGTGTTAACTGTACACCATGTACTGTTTGTAAAACAAAATGACAAAACTCTATTTTCTTTGTCTGGTCTAATAAGAATTCACAGTCCTTTGACCATTTTTAAATATCTGCTTGTCAGGATGCTCTTAGGACTCTATATTTCCTCCTCTTAGGCAGGCAGACATTTATTTTTGTCCACTCACTGACACCAGCCTTGTAGTCTCTTCTGAATCTTCTCTCCCTGTGCTTCCCCAATTTCATGTCTTTTATTCCCCACAGATTGAGAAGCCAGATAACCGTGCTTGTTAGGAGCATGAATTAAATAGCATGACTTTGATTCATCTACTGCTGCTATCCATTCTTGTAAATGAAAGCGTAAATCCCTTTTTTAGGCCATATTTTATTTAACTTGATTTATCATTTCTCCAAAGAAGAGCTTTCTCTGGAAGTCCTGAAGGGAAAGAAACATTGTAAGGATATATCAAGACAGTTTCTACAAAATAATCTTTCGGAGTGGGGTCTGTTGTCTTCTAAACTGATGCAATAACAACTTTTAGAATGATAAATTGGTGCTAGAGATTAGATTTCTTCTGAAATCAGTGTCTTGTAAATTCTATTGCTAAACGAAACTGGTTGATTCTGTCCCAAATTGGCAAGTAGATGTATTTCTCTTGAGGGGCTACAATTTGGGTGATCTCAAGTTCATTTTCTATAATTGCTGTGATAGTTAATCTCAGCTATCAACTTGATGAGATCTAGAGTCACCTGGGAGATGAGTCTCTGGACATGCCTATAGGGAACTATCTTGGTTACATTAATTGATGTGGGAAGACCTGGCTTAATTGTGGGCAGAGGATTTTGGACTGTAGAGAAGGCAAGCCAAGCAGCACCATGCATTCATGCCCGTTTCCTAATTGGGGAAGAGTTATGGCCAGCTGCTTCAAGCTCCTGCTGCCTTGACCTTCCCACCGTGATGGACTATGTAGCAGTTTGAATGAAAATGGCTCCCAAAAGGCTCATATATTCAAATGTTCAATGTAGTAGAAAATTTAGAGGAGCCATTGTACCTGGCATTTACTCCAGAGTGGTGGCGGCCCGGCAGCGCACACTCAGACATGGTGCTGGAGAGATAACTGACAGTTCTACATCTGGATCAGCAGGCAACAGGGAGAGAGAGAGAGCAGAGAGGCTGGGCCTAGATTGAGCATTTGAAACTGCTAAGCATATCCCTAGTGATATACTTCCTCAATAAAGCCACACCTACTCCAACAAGGCCACGTCTCCTAATCCCTCTCAAGTAGTGCCACTCCTTAAGGAGTAATCACACAGAAATTGTATTAAATTACTGCCTGGCCTGTTATATCTAGCCTCTTCTTGGCCAACTCTCACTGTTGATCTAACCCATTTCTATTAATCTGTGTTCACCACGAGGTTGCAGCTTACCGGGAAAGCTTCTAACCAGCGTCAGTCTTGGGCAGGAGAGCCATGGCATCTGCCACACTACCTTCTTCCCAGCATTCTGTTCTGTCTACTTTGCCTACCTGATTTCTGCCCTATCAAAAGGCCAAGGCAGTTTCTTTATTCACAATGAAAGCTATATAAATACAGAAGAACCTCCTACACCAACACTTGGTCCAACAAAGCCCCACCTACTCCTACAAAGACACATGTTCTAATAGTACCACACCCTATGAACAAAGTATTCAAATACATGAGTGTATGGGGGCCATTTCTATTCAAACCACCACAGCAACCACATAAGAATCCTGGGATGTCAGACTCTGCCACTCTGTCTCAGGAAAGGAGCCAATGTACCTATGGGTAGCTTCAAATAAGGCTTCCTCACTGAGGAGAGAATCAACACCCACAAATTGCCCTCTGTGTCCACACATGCTGTCACACACACACACACACACACACACACACACACACACACACAGGTACACACACAAAATGTTAAAAACACACATCACTTTATATATTTATTTCTTCATGGGAAGATTTTTAAAAATCTCTTTTTTTCAAAGGTGATTTTAAGTTCGTTTACTTATGAAGAGAATGGGGGTATACATGTGTACCACTGCTCATGTGTAGAGGAGGTGGTTCTTTCCTTCTTCCTTTACATAGGTCCCGAGGATTAAATTCAGATTGCCAGGCTGGAGGAGAAATACCATTATTCACTGAGCAATCTTGTCAACCTTAAAATCCCTTTTAGAAATTAAGAAGTGTTTATAATTACCCAGAAGCCTACAAGCCACTCCAGCCATGGAAGCAGGTAGGCTAATTACAGATCTTCGCCTCTTCCTCCACTCCTCCAAATCCAATGCCCCAGTCTCATCTCATCTGTGCTGCCAAACATCTGTTGCAGACTCCCCTGCCGGAAAATGACAAGCTGAGACAGGAGAATCTCCAGAGGCTAGAGGGCCAGTTAGCTTGGCACAAGCAGGAACAAAGGGATCCTGTCTCAAATCAGGTGGAAGGGTAAGAAGTGACACTCAAATATTGACCTCTGAGCTCCAAATGAGCACACTGGAAGGCGTGTACTTGTACCCCACAATTGAACAAGTATACACGTAAGCAAACACACACACACAGAGACAGAGAGACAGAGACAGAGAGAGAGGATATAATAAGCGGATATGGTGGCACTTACCTGAAATACTAGCACTAGCTCTAACACGGAAAAAGCATATGGGCATATGTGGGAATATGGATGATATATATGTGTGCATGCAAGTTTATACTATATTTTTCTAGCACTTATTCATTCATAAGAAGATAGCATCCTAAAGAAGCTTGCTTCTTCCCCAGTTGATTCTGGATAGAGTAAAATATTACATTTTTCTTTATCATCCTCTAAACAGATAATGCATAATTTGACAAAGTAAGGGAGAATACTAATTCTCCACAAGAAATTTGGAAACTTTCTATCATATACTAGGTGTTCAAGTACTGACTAGACACTGTCTCCCATGATTTTTGTGTGCTCTGTGGCCTAGATTTTAATGTGTATCTTGTATTCTGTCACTTGTAATTTATATCCCTTTGGGAAGGTAGATATTGGCTCTAAGTATATTATTAGCATCACTTGAAAGCATCTGTTTTGTAAACATCCCATCAATTTTGCTTCCAAAGTATGTTTATTGTCATGTTCGAAGATGCCAGAAGAGACCAGGAAAGAGGGAATAAGTATGTTACAGCTTTCTAATACTCTGACTGGTGTTAATTGAAAATGAAGGAACTATTATTCCCCTTGTCATTTTGATGTATCTCTGAAGCTTTGTAAACAGATTTTCTTTTAAGCTTCAGAGACTACAAGCTACATGCTATTCCACCTCAGCTACAATAATTGATTAACCACATCGTCCATTCTAACAGCTCACAGATAGGGTGAAATATAATAGATTAGAGTTGCAGTCTTCTAAACTGAACATTAGTCTGTCGAGTTTCAGTTTGGGACAAAAGAATTGCATGTCTAAGTTTCTCTTTGACACAAAATTTGCAAGTGTGACACATTTTGAGAGAGAGAGGGAGGGACAGAGACAGACAGACAGAAAAGAAAGGGAGAGGGAGAGAGACGGGGAGGGGATGAGGGAGGAAGGGAGAGGGGAGTAGTTTTCTCTGCAAAGCTGTACTACTTGTGTTTGGCTACTGACAAAAATTGGTTCTTTAACTCAGATAAGTAGGAGACTGAACTATGACCTCTTTTTATTTTATTTCTGTTTTTGAGGCAGGGTCTCATGTAGTGAAAGCTGGCCTTGAATTTCCACCATAGCTGAAGGTGACTTTGAACTCCTACTCCTCCTACCCAACTTCTTGAAAGCTAAGACTACAGATGTGTATGACTATGGCCAGATTGTATGCAGTGCTAGTGTTGAACCTATATAAATTTGAGGAAATGTGGATCTGTTAATTTCTGACTTCTTTAAATATTTACTTTTCTTATCACTGTGGTAGTTCTGAGTATCATTTCTCAATCTCTATGAGAAGTACTCATACCCTTAGTTAATGAATGATGGTGTTAGAGCCCTAGGTCAACTAGGATGTACCTCAGCGATAGAATGCTTGCCTGGAATGTATGTGGCCCTGAGTTTTATTCTCAGTACTACAGAAAGCATGGGAGTGAGAGAAGAAAGATGGACTGGCCTTGTTGGGTGACAGCTTAGTACGTGCACTGAGGGATGGAAGCTGTAATGTGGAAAGGGATGCTGGAAATCATGTGATCCATTCATGTTCAAGCCAAAGCTGAATTCCATCAGTTAGGGTTTTACCTTTAAAACAGTAGGCGCAACATCTTAGAAGCAGGCAAGGCAAGGTTCAGGTAAGTGTAAGACTGGAAATTTGAGACCAGGCAAACTGGAGGAACCATTTTAACAATGGCTTCCTGAAGCTGAATGTGGCAGCATATACCTGTAAGCTCAGCGCTTGGGAGAGACTGAGGTAGGCTGATCACTGTGAGTTTAAGAACAACTTGATCTACATAGTGAGTTCTAGGCCAGCCAGGGCTACACAGTGAGATCCTGTCAAACAAACAGACAAGCAAAACACCTATTTGAACAATTCTCACGCTGTTCTTCTGTTCCCTTTCATGGACTTAAGCCATCATTCTAGAGAAGGGACTGAAGATTTGAGAGTAGAGAACCTCTGCAAGCCCTAGGAAGGATTGTTAGGGTTAGATGCCGGGGAGCCATAGAGCTAGCGATACTTTTAGAGGCATGTTGACCGAGACTGCTTGTTCATTTCTGCCTGCTCTGACTTGAAATAATCACACAGAAACTATATTATTTAAATCACCGCTTTGCCACTCACCTAAGTTTATTGCTAGCTAGCTCTTATATCTTATATCTTAAATTAATGCATTTCTATTATTTTATATTTTACCATGAGGCTTGTGGCCTACTGGCAAGGTTCTGCCTGGCAGTTCACGTCTTTCTCTTCTGGTGGCTCCAGGGTGCAGCGCACAACGCCTGTCTGTGCTTTTTGTGCTACCATACAGTTCACGAGCTTCGGGCAAGGGGCTGGAGGTTGAAACACACAAAGACACACAGACAGACAGACAGACTGAGACAGAGAGACAGACCTCTAGTCACTGGTAAGAAGCCCTTTATTCAGTAGCACCATGGAGGCTTATATACCCAACAGTCAGGTGGGCCAACAGGTGAAAACCTTATCCTCTGATCCTCAAGGCAACACGTGCTCATGAAGCAGAGCTGGTAAACAATTATGACACAGCTTTCAGTAACTCAAATCAGAAGGAAAGAAAAAATCTCTAGCAGGGAAGAGCAGCTGAAAGCCAGAATTCCAAATGATCCCAACACTAGGGCTTCTCCCCGACTCTGCCTACTCTCTCTCTCTATCTCTTCCAGCCTGGATATGTTCTGTTGAGCCATTGGTCAAAAGGAGTTTCTTTATTCATTAGTCAATAAAAGCAACACAAATGCAGAAGGACTTTCCACACCAGAGGAGGACCATCTACGAAGTTGCATAGTAACCTATTGTAAGTAAGCCAGCTTTCAGGAGACAGCACAGGAGGAGAAGCCATGAAGTGTGGTGCCTGTGAAATTCCCATGAGTGTGAGTTCCTGAAACAGATAGGTGGGCTGTCAAGGATACTGTTTGCCTTCCTTCTGTCAAGGATGCTTTTTGCCTTCCCTCATGGCATCTTACACCTGGGTATGATCCATGCTATAACAAGCTGCAGAAACATAGTGTGAAATCTCAGTTTTCTGTTATTATATTATTACCTCTTCAGTAGAAGGTAAATAGTCATAGTCATGGCTGTGGAAATAGCTCAGTTGTTAAGTTCTTGCCTTGTAGGAATGAAGAAATGAATTAGGTCTCCAGAGTCTGGCAGGGAGTGAAGAGCGGGGAAATGGTATTCATTTGTCTGTGATGCCCGTGTTGGGAAGGCAGAGGCAGGCAAATTCCTGGGACTTGTTGACAAGCCAGCAGGCTGTCATGTCTCAAAATCAAAAGCAAAACAAAACAAAAAAGGTGGGCAGTGCCCAATGAAACATACTCAAAGTCGACACTTTTTATCGTCCATGTTGTTTGATTCCTGTCTCTGCTTGCAGCAAGGTGAAGATTTTGATTTCCTCTGTGAATTTTACAGTTGTGGGTTTTGTGGTGAGGTCTATGATTCTATGAGAGAAATTCTTCTTTGCTTTTTATACAAAAAAATTGTCAAGGACAGGAAAAACAATTTGTAAAACACAACAGCTCTTTGTGAAAGCAATGACATGCAAAACACATGTCCTAAAAACGAGTTATTCATAGTGGCCCATTAGATCGCAGCCCTGTATTAGTCAGCCAGTGATTTAGAAAATGGGCTGCCTTTCATTATTTGGGATAGCTCACTGGTGAATGTACAGCTCGCTTTTGCAATAATCTAGCAAAGACTATCTGGCAGAATGTGGCTTTGCTAACAAAAGGATGTGCAGGTTTCCACATGCATCTCTTCCTCACAGATGCATCTCCTCATTTGGAATTATTTCTGGTCAATGGTGTATTGTCTCTAGAAATAGTTCCGGCTTGGGAAATCTCTTTCCTCAGCTTCTATGCACAACAGCTCATCAGCCCTTTCCTGAGTGGCACATGGCAATCTCTACAAGAGGTGCTGAGCAGGGGTCTTCAGTGGCAGCAAGGGCAGCTGTTACAGATCACCTCCCTCTTTAGGGCCAAGCAGGAGCTCTAGGCAAGCTGTTTGCATATGGAAATGCCTGTCAGCATCAAAGGTTTAGGAAGCATTTCTATGTACCCAGAGTAGTACACATAGTATACCATGGAAACATCCTTTTTAAATTTTATATTGTTTATTGTTTCAGTCATCGTCTCATGTAACCTAGGTTGGCCTTTGACTGGATGTGTACCTGAAGATGACCTTGAACTTCTGCCTCCACCTCTCAAGTGCTGGGATTACAGGTGTACTCTCCTATCTAATTTATGTGACACTGGGAATCAAACCTAGGTCTTCTCATGCTAAAAAAAGCACTTAACCAACTAACTATCTTGATCATTATATATAATTTTTATGCTGACTTCTTAATCAATATTTAAATATATAAATTGGTATGGGCTGGGATTCTCCCAGAGAAACTGAACGAATGAGGTATCTGTGGGTATATTCAAGTGAAGGCAGATTTATTTCTCAGATGTGGCTCACATGATTGGGGTGTTAGGTTGCAGACCCCCTAGATTCCACTTCTCTCCCATAAATCCGGCCAGGCCTCCCTGTAGCCTCTCTACAGGCAGGGAGCTGATAAGCCGCACTTGCTTTCTCCCTCTGTGTGTGAAATGTGCAGTATAGGCCGGCAAGCTGGAAGCTCAGGCAGGGATTTTATGTTAAAGTCTTGAGGCAAAATTTGCTCATCAGGCTGGTATGGTGCCTCACATCTGTAATCCCAGTCCTTGGGGAGTAGAAGCAGGAGGATCAGAAGTTCAAGGTCATCCCTAACTACCTAAGGAGATGGAGGCCAGTCTTTGCTATGTCAAACCTTCTTTTTACAATACTTTATTTCTGGAAAACTTCACTTCCTGTTCTTATAATAGACCTCTTGGATGAGGCCCATTCAATTATGCAAAGTCTTGTGAGTTTTTTTATGTATTAATTGACTTTACTGAAATACAATTTACATAAAAACATACAGCCACTTAGTACTACAATTTGGACACGGAATGCTTCTTTTACCCTCAAACTGCTCTGGCCTCTTTGGGAAACATTTGTTAGTGCCAGGAAAGCTGGGCCTGCTCAAAGGGTAGATGATAGGCACATCTATAAAATATCAATCCCTACATGATGGTTGACCCATACTCTAGAAAAATTTCTACACAAATTGAATGTAGCATATAGGACAGTTTACAGTACTAGGTCATTTAGAGCCAATGTCTTATAGTAAAGGACAGGATCTTTGTCGGTGGACGTGGTGACAGCATTTGTGGTGATGGTTGTTGCGGAATATATGATCACACTGTGAACCCTGAGTTTGTGTTTGCATTAATTAAATAAAATCAACCTTGGGTCAGGAGGCAAAGCTAGCAACTAGTAATCGTAGAGAGCCAGAGGGAATCTGGAAAACGCATAGACAGATGCACAGGAAGTAGCTGGGAAGGACATTGAACTTGGCCGTCTCTTTTGGTTTGGAGCAATGGGAGAGATGGTCAGCTAGCTGCTCCTCAGTCTCTCTGAGCTAGCAGGCTTTCACCCAGCCTCTAACTCCCCAGTCTTTATTGATAAATAGAACAATAGTGATTTACTTAAAAATAACATTTTGTGGCATGAGGCAGATCTACTTTCTGAGAAGCTGGCTGGTAACTGCAAAACCAACCGCAGTTGCTGGCTGACACAGGAGTAGATTCAGGTGCAGTTGCTGTACTGGTAAAAAATAGCATCAGGTAGTGGTGGTGATGGTGTGTGTGTGTGTCTATGTGTGAATTTATGTGTTCATGTGTTTGAGTGTATATACACGGGTATACATGTGTGGAGCAACCAAAGGTCAACACTGAGTGCTTTCCTGTCACTCTCTACCTTATTTTGGGGGATGGGGTCTCTCACTGAACCTAGCATTCACCAATTGGCTGGACTTGCAGGTTCTCCAGCCCCAGGTATCCTCCTATTTCTGCCTCCCACCGTGATTATAGGCACATGCTTCAATACCCAAACTTTTACATTGAGAGAGGGGGCTGAGGATTAGAACTCTGGTGCTCATGTTAGCACAGAAAATACTTTATTAATCGAACTCGTAAAGTTCTGTTTTTCAAATCAATACAAATGCTTTGTATACTGCAAATCTTAGGGCTACTTGGAGGTAAACAACGTCTAGCACAGGCACAAAGTTGTTGATTTATTTCTGTAAAAGTAATAATGAGTTGAGTACTTTTTCTTAGTTCTGACAAAAAAGAAAACTTAATATGAGAATATTGATAGCTTCTGGGTGTGAGAGAGCTTTTTCTGATGTGCTCAGCTTTGTGGCTAGGGTCCTAAAAGTTGTGCCAAGCTACCGACTCACAGGTTCTTTTCTCTGAAATTTGAAGAATAAAATTTACAGATCATAGTGAATTTTAGAGAGAAGTTTGCTATAGAGTGATAGGTAGGTGTTTAAGAGGGAGACACATCAAGAGCCTCCAGAACTCCTGTGTAGTAGGAGTCCCCGGAAATAGGGTACTTTTAAACTGCTAGTCTACTGGGGTAAGTTACGAGGAGAGATATCAGCTCATTTAGTGGAAGGGGTAACAAGGAAACAAAGAACCCAAATTCTTCTGGAATTCCTGCTCCAGCAAAGACATTCTCAGAGCTGCTGCTTTGGAGTCCTTACTCTAACGGATCGTTTTCTAGCTCTTGTTCCTATCACTGTCAGCCAATAATATACAACGGAATGACCTTTAAAGTATGAGTCTACTTGGAAATGAGCAGAGCATTGTAATTCAGGATGCATGAACTAATACAGAGCATAGGCCTATCTGGGGAAACTGAAGCAAGGAAAAACTTGGATTTCCTTAATTTGGACTTTTCAGACTGAATCACACTGATAGGATTTAGAAGCAATGCAGCACCCCCTTTGTAGGCAGTTAGTCAGAGTTATAGGTCCAACCCCCCCCAAATGCCTAATGTCCTGGTGGAACTGACAAACAGCTCTGAGAATGTCACAGTGTCACAGTAAACTCGATCTAAACAGTGGGTCAAAATCCAAAGAGTCAGAGGTCCTTAGCCAGCAAGTGGCCCTGATCCAGTACCAGCAGAACCATCTGGAGGGTAAGTGTGTTCCCACCAGGCCGCCCAGACGGCCCTGGAAGGGAGTGCAGGCACCTTCCAATCCCCTAAACTTTCTGGCCATTTGCTGGCAGGGCTTCTCCCAGCTACTGGCTTTTCTACTTATCCCACCCCGGCTTGCCCCCAAGCATCCCTTTCCATCTGCAGGGTCCTAGGATCTCACAATGCAGCTTGCTTTGGGCTGAGGCTCTGGGGACAAAGTGGTGAGTGCAAGGCTGCAGGGGTTCCTTTGTTCCACGGAGCTGCATCTACCAAGCACCTGCTTTTGTCTGTGGGGACCTTGGCCAGAAAGTGGCCCTGATCCAGTACCAATAGAGCCATCTGGAGAGGGTCCTTAGATCCACCACCACAGCCTACTTCAGGCAGGAGGGGATCTGAGAACCAACTCCAGTGCTAAGGGGACCTAAGAGAGGGCAGAACAAGAAAAATCCCCCAAGTACAGAGTCAGCCACAACAAAAGGACCAAGCCACCTAAACTCTCCTGACAGCATTCAAAGGAAAACATGGGCAGGTGCCAATGCAAGAATTCCTCCAACAACCTGAAAAGCAACATGATAACACCAGGATCCAACGAATATGCAACAAGAAGATTTGAACAACCTAATCCAGAAGAAGTAGAAGAAATTGACTTTAAACGTAACATTATGAAAGTGATAGAGACAATTAAAAGGATGTGAAAAACTCCTTGAAAGAAATGAATGAGAAGACTAACAAAAAGTTAGAAGAAATGAATAAATCCCTCAAAGATACCCTAGAAAACCAAGAAAAAGCAATCAAACAGGTAATGGATACAGTTCAAAACTTGAAAACTGAAATGGAGGCAATGAAGAAAACACAAACCAAGGGATAGCTGGATATGGAAAATCTGGGTAAATAAACAGGATCTACAGAGACAAGTATAACCAACAGAATACAAGAGATAGAAGAAAGAATCTCAGATGCTGAAGATACGATAGAGAAAATAAACTCATTGATCAAAGAAAATGACAAATCCAACAAATTCCTAACACAAAACATCCAGGAAATCTGGGACACCATGAAAAAACCAAACCTAAGAATAATAGGGGTAGAAGAAGGAGAAGAATTCCAGCTCAAAGGCCCAGAAAATATATTCAACAAAATTATAGAAGAAAACTTTCCCAACCTAAAGAAGGATATTCCTATGAAAGTACAAGAAGCATACAGAACACCAAATAGACTGGATCAAAAAAAAGCCACCCCCTCGCCATATAATAATAAAAACACAAAACATACAGAATAAAGAAAGAATATTAAGAGCTGCAAAGGAAAGAGGTCAAGTAACATATAAAGGCAAACCTATGAGAATTACACCTGACTTCTCTATGGAAACCATGAAAGCCAGAAGGTCTTGGATAGATGTGCTGCAGACACTAATAGACCACAGAGGCAAATCCAGACTATTGCAAACCCTGAAAAATTTTCAATCTCCATTGATGGAGAAAACAAGATATTCCAGGATAAAAACAAATTTAAGCAATATATAGCCAAAAACCCAGCCTTACTGAAAGTACTAGAAGGAAAACCACAACAAAGGAAGCAAGAAACACCCATAATAACACAGACATCTAACAGCCCTCCACTAGCACAACTCAAAGAAGGGAAACACACAAACTCTACCCTCCCCCCAAAAATAACTAGAGTTAACAACTACTGGTCATTAATATCACTTGATATCAATGGACTCAATTCACCTATAAAAAGGCACAGGTTAAGAGAAAGGATATGAAAACAGGATCCAACATTCTGTTGTTTACAAGAAACACAACTCAACCACAAAGACAGACATTATCTCAGAGTAAAGGTTGGGAAAAGGTTTTTCAATCAAACGGCCCTAAGAAAGGAGTGGGTGTGGCTATTCTAATATCTAACAAAATTGACCTCAAACTCAGATCAATCAGAAGAGATGGAGATCGACACTTTATACTCATAACAGGAATAATCCATCAGGATGAAGACTCAATCCTGAATATATATGCCCTTAATATAAAAGCACCCAATATGTAAAAGAAACATTACTAGAACTCAAAGCACACATCAAACCCCACACACTAATATTGGGAGATTTCAACACTCCTCTCTCACCAGTGGACAGGTCAACCAGGCAGAAAGCTAAAAGAGAAATGAGAGAATTAATGGAGATAATGAATCAAATGGACTTAATAGACATCTATAGAACATTCCATGCAAACAGGAAAGAATATACCTTCTTCTCAGCATCTCATGGAACTTTCTCAAAAATTGATCACATACTTGGTAACAAAGCAAACCTTCACAGATACAAAAAATAATTGGAGTAACCACCTGTGATTTATCGGATCACCACAGAGTAAAGTTAGAATTTAACAACAATTCTACCCCCAGAAAGCCTACAAATGCATGGAGACTGAACAGTCGAGTACTGAACCACCCCTGGGTCAAGGAAGAAATAAAGAAAGAAATTAAAGTCTTCCTTGAATTCAATGAAAATAAGGATACAACATACCCAATGAAAATAAGGACACTATGAAAGCAGTGCTAAGAGGAAAGTTCATAGCGCTTAGTGCCCACATAAAGAAAACAGAGAAGCATATATTGGTGACTTAACAGAACACCTGAAAGCTCTAGAAAAAAAAGAAGCAGATTCACGCAGGAGGAGTAGAAGACTGGAAATAATCAAACTGATGACTGAAATCAACAAAATAGAAACATAGAAAACAATCCAAAGAATCAATGAAACAAAGAGCTGGTTCCTTGAGAAAATCAAGAAGATCGACAAACCCCTATCCAAACTAATCAAAAGGCAGAGAGAGAACACACAAATTAACAAGATCAGGAATGAAAATGGGGACATAACAACAGACACCGAGGAAATTCATAGAATCAGTAGGTCTTAATACAAAAGCCTGTATGCCACAAAATTGGAAAATGTAAAAGAAATGGACATTTTTTAGATAAATACCATATACTGAAATTAAATCAAGACCAGATGAACAATTTAAATAGACCTATAAGTCACGAGGAAATAGAAGCTGTCATCAAAAACCTCCCCCCCCCAAAAAAAAGCCCAGGACCAGATGGTTTTAATGCAGAATTCTACCAGAACTTCCAAGAAGAGCTAATACCTATACTCCTTAATGTGTTTCACATAATAGAAACAGAAGAGTCATTGCCAAACACTTTTTATGAAGCTACAGTTACCTTGATACCAAAACCACACAAAGACGCAACCAAGAAAGAGAATTACAGACCAATCTCACTCATGAACATCAATGCAAAAATTCTCAATAAAATACTGGCAAACCGAATCCAAGAACACATCAAAAAAATCATCCATTATGATCAAGTAGGCTTCATCCCAGAGATGCAGGGCTGGTTCAACATATGAAAATCTATCAATGTAATCCATCATTTAACTAAACTGCAAGAAAAAAACCATATGATCATTTCATTAGATGCTGAAAAAGCAATTGACAAAATTCAACACCCCTTTATGATAAAGGTCTTGGAGAGATTAGGGATACAAGGATCATATCCAAATATAGTAAAAGCAATATACAGCAAGCCGACAGCTAACATCAAATTAAATGGAGAGAAACTCATAGCCATTCCACTAAAATCAGGAACAATACAAGGCTGTCCACTCTCCCCGTACCTCTTCAATATAGTGCTTGAAGTTCTAGCAATAGCTATAAGACAACATAAGGAGATCAAGCGGATTCGAATTGGAAAGGAAGAAGTCAAACTTTCGCTATTTGCAGATGATATGATAGTATACATAAGAGACCCCAAAAACTCTACCAATTCTCCTAAAGCTGATAAATACCTTCACTGATGTTGCAGGATACAAGATCAACTCAAAAAAATACAGTAGCCCTCCTATACACAAAAAATAAAGAAGTGGAGAGGGAAATCAGAAAAGCATCACCTTTCACAATAGCCACAAATAGCATAAAGTATCTTGGGGTAACACTAACCAAGGAAGTGAAAGATCTATTTGACAAGAACGTTAAGGCCTCGAAGAAAGAAATTGAAGAGGATACCAGAAAATGGAAGGATCTCCCATGCTCCTGGATTGGTAGGACCAATATAGTGAAAATGGCAATTCCACCAAAGGCAATCTATAGATTCAATGCAATCCCCATCAAAATCCCAACAAAATCCTTCGCAGACCTTGAGAGAACAATAATCAACTTTATATGAAAAAACAAAAAACCCAGGATAGCCAAAACAATCCTATACAATAAAGGAACTTCCGGAGGCATTACCATCCCGGACTTCAAACTCTATTACAAAGCTACAGTAATGAAAACAGCTTGGTATTGGCATAAAAACAGAGACATTGACCAATGGAATTGAATCAAAGACCCGGATATTAATCCACAAACCTATGAACACCTGATTTTCAACAAAGAAGCTAAAAATATACAATGGAAGAACGAAAGCATCTTCAACAAATGGTGCTGGCATAACTGGATGCCAACCTGTAGGAGAATGAAAATAGATCCTTATCTATCACCATGCACAAAAATCAAGTTCAAATGGATTAACGACCTCAATATAAATCCAACCACACTGAACCTGATAGAAGAGAAAGTGGGAAGTAGCCTGCAAAACTTGGGCACAGGAGACCACTTCCTGTGTATAACCCCAGTGGCACAGACATTAAGAGCAACAATGAATAAATGGGACCTCCTGAAACTGATGAGCTTCTGTAAAGAAAAGGACACTGTCATTAAGACAAAAAGGCATCCTATTGAATGGGAGAAGATCTTCATTAACTCCACATCAGACAAAGGTCTGATCTCCAAAATATATAAAGAACTCAAGAAATTAGACATTAAAATTCTAAATAACCCAATTAAAAAATGGGGTATGTTCAACTTCCTTAGCTATCAGGGAAATGCAAATCAAAACAACTTTGAGATACCATCTTACACCTGTCAGAATGGCTAAAATCAAAAACACCAAGGATAGCCTATGCTGGAGAGGATGTGGATTCAAGGGAACACTCATCCATTGCTGATGGGAATGCAAACTTGTGAAACCACTTTGGAAATCAGTGTGGGGGTTTCTCAGGAAATTGGAGTCAACCTACCTCAGGATCCAGCAATACCACTCTTGCGAATATACCCAAGAGATGCCCAATCATACTACAAAAGCATTTGTGCAACTATGTTCATAGCAGCATTATTTCTAATAGCCAGAACCTGGAAACAACCTAGATGCCCGTCAATGAAAGAACTGATAAAGAAAATGTAGAATATTTACACATTAGAATACTACTCAGCGGTAAAAACAATGACATCTTGAATTTTGAATGCAAATGGATGGAAATAGAAAACACTATCCTTAGTGAGATAACCCAGACCCAAAATGATGAATATGGTATGTAACTCATTCATTAGTGGACTCTAGTCATAAACAAAGGACATTAAGCCTATAGTTCACAAGCCTAGAGAAGCCAAATAACAAAGTGAACCCAAAGAAAAATATATAGAGATCCTCCTGGAAATTGGAAGCAAATAAGATAGCTGGGCAAAAGTTGGGTGCACGGGTGTGGGGGTAGGCATGGGAGTAGGGTTGGGGGAGAGGGAGAGGAGGAAGGAGAAGGGAGAAGGGAAGGACTGGGGTGAGCTTGGCGGAGTGGGAGAGTGAAGATGGAGGAAGGGCAGATATAGGAGCAGGGAAGAAGATATCTATATTAATGGAGCCATTTTAGGGTTGTCAGGAGACTTGGCTCTAGGGGGGATCCCAGGTGTCCACGGGGATGTCTCCCGGTAGGTCCTTGGGCAGCAGAGGAGAGGGTGCCTGACCTGGCCTTTTCCCATAGTCACACTGATGAATATCTTGAATATCACCATAGAAATTTCGTCCGATGGATGGAGATAGAGACAGAGACCCACATTCACATCAGAGCCATGGACTGAGCTCCCAAGGTCCAGTTGAAGAGGCAAAGGAGGGAGAAGATGAGCAAGGGAGTCCAGGCTGTGAGGGGTTGTTCCACCCACTAAAACAATATGCCTGATCAAATGGGAGCTCACCAAATCCAGCTGGACCGGGACTAAATGAGCATGTGATTAAACCAGACTCTCTAAATGTGGCTGCCAATGGGGACGGACTGGGAAGCCATTGATAATGGCATGGGGTCCTCTCTCTTCTGCGTGTAATGGCTTTTTCGGACCCTAGTTTACTTGGATGCACACCTTCCTAGGCTGGGATGGAGAGGGGAGGGCCTTGGACTTCCCACAGGGCCGGGTACCCTGCCCTCTCTTAAGGATACAGGGGGAGGGAGGAGGGGTAGGGGGGTAGTGGGAAGGGAATGGGAGAAGGGGAGGAAGTGTCAATTTTTGAATGGAAAAAAAATAAAATTGAATAATAATAATAATAATCCAAAGAGTCCTGACTCATCCAGATGTGGGCTAACCAGCAGCCTTTATTCTTCCTTCCTGGTTCTTCCTTTCACTTGGAACTTTTGGGTGGGCTTTTTCCCTGCTGGCAGACTTCTTGAACCCTGAATTTTCACCTCACCCATCAAACAGTCAGAATTCCCCACATATGTTCAAATTAACCAACCTGCTTCATCCCAAATAGATGTCCAGCTGACATCTGGGCAGGATACAAAAGAATTTCCAATCGAGACTGCTACTCCACAACTTATTTTCTTAATTCTTAAAATTTTTTATTGAATTTATGCATGTATTTGTAAGTGTACATGTGTTTGTGGGCACACATACATCATGGCAGTCAAAGGACAATTTGTAGGAGTCAGTTCTTTCCTTCTATCATGTGGATCCCGAGGATTGAACTCAGACCATCAGGCTAGATACCTTTCTCTCCTGAGCCACCTTAATGGCCACATAGACCACTCATTTTAAAGATCACTTCTGTCTATGGGGAGCTGTTTCTTTACTTCTCAATGAATTTCGTTGCCCTTCTTCTGATGTCTGCTCTCATAATTCCTTGAAATCATGAGACAATGAACTCAGCTCTGATTCAGGAAACTGGTATCAACGTATGTAGCCTTGAGCTCTTGCTGATTTTCCTTAAGGAGAAATATGATTTAACTATTTTATTTTATTTTTGAGATTATAATTACAACATTTCTTTCTTCCCTTTTCTGCCTCCAAACCCCCCCATATATATCTATATATCTTTTTGCTCTCTTTCAAATTCATGGCCATACACACACACACACACACACACACACACACACACACACACACACACATATTCCCAAGTACAACCTGCTCAGTCTGTAAAATGCTAACTGTATGTGTGTGTTCTAAAATGACCACCCGGTATTGGATAATCAATTGGTGTGCTCTTCCCTGGGGAAGACTATTTCTCCCGTATGCAGCATTCCTTAGTTGCCTGTTGTCCTTTGTGAAGGGTTGAGGCTTTGTGGTTTTTCCCCGGTCTAATTTCCCATGTCCATTGCTGTTGCCTTTGTCCAAATCATGTTTAGGCAGTGGCATTTTGTGGATGTAGCCTCTGACATTACTAGGACATGGTCTGAAGGCAAACTCCATCATTATTTGGCTCTTAGAATCTTTCTGCCCCGTCTTCATAATGTTCTCTGAGCTGTAGGTGCAAGAGTTGTTTTGTGTATGTATCCCTTGGCATTGGGCTCCACAATTCTGCATTATGATTGGTTGTGGTTTTCTGTAGTGTTTTTTTTCATATTCTTTTATTTTTTCCATTCAAAAAAATTTTTTTACATTTCCTCCCCTTCTCCCAGTCCCCTCTCGCTTCCCCCATCCCTCCTCCCTCCCCCTGCTTCCTTAAAAGAAGGCATGGTGCCCTGCCCTGTGGGAAGTCCAAGGCCCTCCCCACTCCATCCCAGCCTAGGAAGGTGTGCATCCAAATAGACTAGGTTCCCAAAAAGCTAATACATGCAGAGGAGATAGGTCCTAGTGTCATTGTTGATGGCTTCTCAGTCTGCCCCCATTGGCAGCCAGATTCAGAGAGTCCAGTTTGATCATATGCTCATTCAGTCCCGGTCCAGCTGGATTTGGTGAGCTCCCATTAGTTCAGGCACACTGTCTCAGTGCGTGGACCAGCCCCTCACGGTCCTAACTTCCTTGCTCATCTTCTCCCACCTTCTGTCCTTCGACTGGACGTTGGGAGCTCAGTCCATTGCTCTGATGTGAATGTGGGTCTCTGTCTCTACCTCCATCCATCGGACAAAATTTCTATGGTGGTGATCAAGATATTCATCAATGTGACTCTGGGACAAGGCTAGTTCTGGCACCCTCTCCTCTGTTGCCCAAATACCTAGCTGGGGACATCCCAGTGAACACCAGGGATCCCCTCCAGGGCCAAGTATCTTGCCAGTCCTAAAATGACTCCCTTAGTGTAGATATCTTATTCCCTTCTCCAATATCCACCTTTCCTCCATCTCGACCCTCCCACTCCCCAAAGCTCTCCCCACTCCTTCCCTTCTCCCTTCTCCTTCCCCCTCTCCCCTTCCCTCATCCCCCCTACCCCCACCTCTATCCCCGCCCCCGTGCTTCCAACTTTTGCCTGGTGATCTTGTTTGCTTCCAACTTCCAGGAGGATCTGTATATGCTTT
>PVIU01017157.1:0-42741 GCA_004026605.1 Ondatra zibethicus
GTGTGTGAGAGAGAGAGAGAGAGAGAGAGAGAGAGAGAGAGAGAGAGAGAGAGAGAGAGCACATTTGTATAAACATACCTAAACTGGTACTTTTAAGGATCAGAAGACAAATTGTGGGAGGAAAATAAATTCTGAGTATTGAACTCAGATTGCCAGGATTAACATCAGGCAAGCATCTTTACCTCTTGCACCCTGTTGCTGACACTCATTGTTTCTCCTTTAAGCCATCTTACAGAGAATGATATGATTGGGTTACCCAGAAACACAGAAGCATGATAAATAAAAACTCAGGGATAGAAATTGGGGTTTAACCTGAAGACCAGAAAAGCAAAGCAGCCAGAAACTAGCTCTTACCTCAAACTCAGTCCAAAAATGGCAATCCTGATTTCAACAATCTCAGAATGAGACTGTGTCTGCCAGATGTCTCGCCCCATTTTATAATCCTCTCTAGGGCTGGGATTAAATGCGTGCACCACTGGGATAAAAGACATATACTTCCCAGTTTCTATGGCAACTACTGTGACTACTGGGATTAAAGGTGTGTGTTACTACTGCCTGGTCTGTAAGGCTTACCAGTGCAACTCTTTTACTCTCTGATCTTCAGGAAACCTTTATTAAAATACAAATGAAATGCCACTACAAAGCACAGTGAGATTACAGAAAAATACTGAATATTTATTCTGTATTAAGTTTTTCATTTCATTTTATTTCAATTTTTTAGCATGATTTTTTTCTATAACTCATTTCTTTATATTATTATTCTATGGATAACTCCATCTTTAATGTCCTTGTTCTTAATTATAACAAATCAATACTACTAAAATATACACCAGAATATTTATATTTCATTTATAATTTTTATATATTTATATTTAAATTTTGTGGTTTTTTGAGCCAAGGTTTCTCTTTGTAACAGTCCTGGCTGTCCTGGAACTCACTCTGTAGACCAGGCTGGCATCTAACTCTATCTCTGCTTCCGTGGCTATATTTCAAAATTCATATCAGAAGTGGATTCACTAGAATAGTCTCTAAATGTGGCATATATATTATCATGGAATATCCAGAAGAAACACAAAAACAATGGAATTAATCACTGTTACATTTCAACATTTTCTGCTCTGTTTGAATATCAGAATTTTAGACTTTGAAATTAGGGCTATTTTTTTTCAAAAAGTGTAAATAACCTGTTTTAATATTCGTTATAATTGCTAATTGGTTAAATCGATTTTAAAACACTATTATTTTTTGAAGACTCATACATGAATGTAAATGTATTTTCATCATATTTATCCCTACTTCTTTCTCTAAGTCCTCCCAGCTTCACTTCCTACTTCTCCCCCTTTTCACTTTAAAGAAAGATTTACTCAATCCAGTTCTTGATACTCATATATTCATGAATGTGGGGTTACATTGTGAGTCTAGATTGTGGTTGATCCACTAGAGATAATACCTTTAATAAAGACTGAAGGCTCCTCCCTGAGAAGCCATCAGCTATCAATAGCTCCTAAGCTAGGAGTATGGACCCAGGAACCCATGCCTTTCTTTGGTGTAGTGTTGAATTATTTGATGATTTTGCATCTGTTACATATGCACCAATACTTTCTTATAGTTTATGAATGCACACATCCTGTAAAGTCCAGAACACATTGATGTTTCTGGACCTCCTTGACTTCTGACTTTCACATTTCAGCTCCTACTTCTGCAAAAGTCTCTGAGACTTGTTGGGAAAAGTGTATGATATAGAGATCCCATTTGTACCCAAGTACTCCATAGACACTTAAGGACTCTATAGCCTACTGTGGAGAAACATACTCAGCCATGCTCACTGCTACTCTATTCACAATGGCTAAGACACAGGAAAAGCCTATATGTTCTCCAGTTGATGAAGAGATAAGTAGATTAAAATGAAATTATAATATCTGTAGACAAATGAATGTAAATGAATTATTTTCCACATTATTTGTAATTTTCATATGTGTATGTTGTGTGCATATATGTGCACTATGTATGTTCAATGCCCATGCAGGACAGAAAAAGATGTTAAACCCCCCTGGAGTTGCAAATGACTGTCAGCTACCATGTAGGGACTGGGAATGTCAACTTGTCCTCAGTAGGATTTGCTAGTTATTGACAGAGACTGCTCATTTGTTTCTTGGCTGTCCAGAACCAAATTAATTGCTCAAAACTATATTAATTGCAACAATGTTTGTCTAATGACTCAAGTGTAATTTTAGCTAGCTCTTGTATCTTAAATTAACCCATTTTTATTAATCTGTGTATTGCCACAATGCTGTGGCTTACTGGGTAGAGTTCTGGATGTCTGTCTCCTTTAGCAGTACATGGCATCTCCTTGACTCTGCCTACTTTCTTTCTATGTCTCTGTTCATATTTCCTGCCTGGCTTTGCTCTGCTAAGTCATTGGCTGAAACAGCTTTATTCATTAGCCAATGGTAATAAAACTTATTCACAGCATAAAGAGGATAATCCCACATCAACTAGGGATCTCAACTACTGAGCCCTCTCTCTGGGCACTTGGAATTATTTTTTTTTTATCAAACTCCAAAATTAAACTTCAGGATGAGGAAACTGGAAATTTTCATATAGTTGTAATGATGATTAATCATTGCAATTGTCATTTTCCTTCCTATCAACCAAATAAAAAAAGAAAATATTTTTAATACACATTGAAGAAGTATTACATTTAGAAAACCATATAGATATTGTGATATTTTATATGTTCATATATATGCATATGTATTCATGGAGATAATTTAATCCTCAATGATTGTTTAATCTTTATTTTATAAGTGATTGTTTAATCCTCATTTTATAGGTGAAGTCAATGACTCTAGAAAAATAACTGAATTTCTAGGTGGAATCACAAGGTCTCTCCCACTTCACAGCTCCTACTCTCATACAGTTCACATCACCAGAAATGAAGAATATAATAATTTCACAGAGATAAAGGCTTCTGACATCAAATTATAAAAGTTAATTTACTGTGTGACTTTGTACAAAGGAGTCATTTAGCAATATGATGAGAAGTGTCCTTCATAACACATTTACAATAAATGTGGAGAGGATATTCATAGAACTGTTTATAATGACCTCTGAGAACCGTTTAAAGGATAACATTAAAGTGCTAGTGAGTGAAACTGATTAAGCATATAGTAAGGTAATATGATCTTATGGAACAGTAGCCTAAGGTGATTCAAGAATAAAAGTGAGAGTATTTGAATCAACCTTCTGAATACTATTATATTGAATTAACAATGGTCTTGATAGAAGATGAATTCATTTGTACATTCAATCAGCAAATGCATTTGTACAACTAATATGCCAGTGCTGTGCAAGATATTGGGATCCAAATATATGTACATGTGTTTGGTGTTTATATGCATGCTGAAATTTATTTCTAGTTAATAAATAAGCCAAGCCAATTTATGAAGAAAGGCAAATGAATTATTATAATGAAATTGTGTA
This sequence comes from Ondatra zibethicus, assembly GCA_004026605.1. NCBI lineage: Eukaryota > Metazoa > Chordata > Mammalia > Rodentia > Cricetidae > Ondatra > Ondatra zibethicus. Next base: position 3,484 of record PVIU01017157.1, read on the forward strand.
TGTTATACAAAAGAAGATGTACTTAAAACTATAATCAAGTAAATTGTCATACCTTGAGATAGGTTATAAAAAAGGTGGGTACCTTCAACAAGTACACAAGGAGAAAAGAATACACAGATAGCATCACTTAGTTAAATTGTTGGGAGAAATCTGAAATACTGGAGGTCTATGTTCATATTTTATTTCATCTATGACTTTCCAATCATTTAATTATATACCACTCTAATAAAAGAAAATTTAACACATTCAGTGGTAAAATGAGACAGAAAGGAGGTTCACTAAGTTTTGTAAGAATTCATGGTCTTTTATTTAAAAAGGTTCATGCTATCATCTACAATAGCATAACAATTGCTAACTTTCTATCTTATCAGTTTTGGCAAGCTTGAGTTATATTTCCATTCTGATGAAACTACATTCTATTCGTTCATTAAACATAAAGCAAAGAATACCAGCCTATAAACCACAATCCCAGAGAACTTAGACAACAATGAGGACACTAAGAGAGACTTACATAGATCTAATCTACATGGGAAGTAGAAAAAGACAAGATCTCCTGAGTAAATTGGGAGCATGGAGACCTTGGGGGAGGGCTGAAGGGAGAGGGGAGAGGCAGGGAGGGGAGTGGAGAAAAATATAGAGCTCAATAAAAATCAATTAAAAAAGAAAGTTTTGGCAGTAACTTAAGAAGAAAACAGGTATCACCTAAGATATTTTATTGTATTTGATCAAATATTCCCCTTATAATCCTAAATTCTTATATTATGTACATACCTTTGGCTGAGAAAATGATCAAAACATGTTCTGTAAATATAGAAAAACTTTGTGAAGACTTTTATAAGCAGTAATTCATTACCACATTTTAATCTCATGATGTATGAGCTGCCAAATACAACACATTCTTTAAAGTATCTATTCTTCAAGAAATAATTTTGAATTTAACATCTGAGTTTTAGAAGACTTTCAATATCAATAGTATTAGCATAATAATAAACTACAATTAATTGTACATTTCAAAGTAACTGGATAAGAATTTCAAATATATATTTGGAAATTATAATATTTAAGAAGATGAAATTACTCTGATTTTATAATCATATATTAAATACATATGTTACATTTTATTTCACACACACACATACAGAGGCATGATTATAATACTGTACCTTCTAAATAATTATAAACATTACACTTCAGTTGTTTTAGGAAAGTATTTCAGGGAATTGCTGTTAAATCTTATGATAATTATGTCCATTTTAGCTAGGCGCTGAATGACTAAGTTTCTATTTTAAACCATAGCACCCTGTCTTTCTTGGTGCTTGTCACTGAAGTTATGATAACAGCACAAAGCTGAAAATGGTCTTTTAGCTTCTGTTTTTTTATATCTCCACAGCTGAAAGAGAATACAGCAGTGGTTGACAGTACTGTATTGTGTTTCTGATCTATTTGTATATGCTTTCTAGAGCTGTCTATCACTCATTAAGTCTTGAGATTCACAAAAATAAACTATTTCAGATTGTATTTTTAGTATATCCAAACATAATTGTGACTCAAGTAAGTGGAGAATAAGCAATTTGAAAACATAGAATGGCAGGTAGCAAAAGTTTGTACCTTCAAGTTCTACTAAATAAGGACATGGTTGATCACAAGGTATGAAAGCCTAAGATACGTCAATAAAAGTTCCAAGGTCTCTGAATGGTCACTCAACAAATACTGATTTCTTACTTCTAAGATAGGCTACAAACTGGGCACAAAAAATGAGTCAAATGAGTTCCTCCTCTCCTGCTCTCAGGCAGTGATCTAGTCACCAATAATTATACAATGAGTGATACATATTCACATAAAATCTTAATGTGACAAAAATCATGAAACTTGACATTGACAAAGTTTTATAATAGGGTACCATATTCTAGCATATTCTGGGGCTCCAAGGGAATTTTTCTCCAAAAATATGACATTTTACCTATGGTATTAAAAATTAGCAGTTAACAAATTCAGATATCTGTGGGAGGTAAAAGGTAAATGACCCACAGGCAGAGAGTATTTCAAGCAGAGAGAACATGATGCAAGAAAGATCTGAAGCATGACATTATGAGACAGTGTTGAGAACATTAAAAAGGTCCATTGTGGCTAAAGAATAAAATAATGAGAAAAAAAAGAACTTTGGCAAGGCAACATAAATTATATCATGCTGGGCTTGGTAGAGTGTTTTGTGGACTTTGATCTATGTTCTATGACTGCAGGTAAGTACAAATTCGTCTAAAACTGTGTAGTAGAAAGACAGGATTTGCAATAAGTTATTGTATTGACTCTAGAGTGGAAAACTTAATGGAAGAGGAAAAGGGGGTGCATCCCTTGAAAATGATAGAGCATGATACTACAGTTATACAATCAAGATTAAATAGGCTGGAAATCTAGGAGTAGCAGTGAAAAATTGAGAACTAGATGATTATACAAATGTTAGAAGAATGAATATTAGAAGTAAACCCAGGGGAGAGATATGTGTCAAGGATAATTGTTAGAAATTTGTTTTGAACAATTGAATGCATGGTAGTGAAATTCACGAAGATGGGTAATAAGAAAAGTTCAGAATAAGAGGATTGAAATCAAGATTCAGGGATTATATATGCTGACTTTGAAGTTCTCTTTTGATATCTAAAATGTCAAGTAAGAAGTAGAACAAAAGTTTGTGATGGAAATATAAAATTAGGCAGTATTGGCATATATGATACTTTTGAATTGAGTGATATTAGGTATGAAGGGTAAAGAAAATAATTGAAATCTATTTTCAGTTAAAATACTGCAGAATGCAGAGTACAATGCTTTCTCAATCTACTTCACTGGCTTAATTTTAACCATTCTTTACATAACTAATTGATATCAATGCATGATTTGTATAAATTTTTCATTACTTCTTTCAAATTTACCTAGTATAACCAGATATAAAATGCTCTATGTGGAAGAAAGTATTAATTATTTTTGCAATGTATATTTATATTAGCAACTGTTAAGAGTGAAGCCCAAACCTGGATGTTTCATAGAAGAACCCTCTGAATTTCCCCTTTAAAATCCACTAGCACACTGTAAATTTATTTCTAGAATATATTATTCCATTATGAATATTCATCTACCGTTTCACAACACAATTGAGGTTTATGGAAGTAGAAGAGTAGCCAATTCTACAAATATTTTGTTTCAGAATATACAAGTTTTTAGTAATGATGAATATGTTTGTTTTGCATTATGGTGGGTCTCAAAAACTCCATTATCTTGGATACCACACTACCTTTCTAATGGTAAATAGTGGAAAGGAAGAAAATCAGCCATGTTTTAAGAGAATCTTATTAAGTGCTTATAACATGTAAATTTCTGTTTCTATACTCCTGTTGACTCCTCCACTCTCTTTCTCTCTGACATAAATATTCATATACATAAATGACCATGTGATGGGTGATATTATCTCCATTTTATACCTCTTTCTGCCTATCTATTGACCAGTGAGTATTATATATTAACAGTGTACACAAGGATTTTTCCACAGCATTATTGTAACTCAAAATATTTTATTTTGTCAAATCAAGGAATTTCATTTTAAAATGTCTCTAACGTTTTGTATATATTGTTTTGTTATTCTTTTTATCAAGTGACCATAACATTTTATTAGCCATGAACTCCATACATTGAACTGCGTGATATTTTGAATTTATTTAAAATGTTATCCTATTGTCTATGAAGTGTTTACAGTGTGATTGAGACAGCAGAATATAAATGAATTAAATAATTACAGAATAGCAGGAAACTGTCTTAACAGCTATTCATATGAGAGCCCATCCAATGGAGGAGAGAAGTCTAATATAGGAAGAGAGGAGATAATTTGAAGCAAAAAGTAGTAATGAACACAAAAGGTTTTTAAGAACAGGGAAGATATTATTCTTATAGACACAATACACTTCAAAGACAAGAGAAGTAATTCATGGAGATCAGAAGACTATAGAGACCTCTGAAAGGTTTACCAGCATGCCGCTGCATCTACAGCTTCAACAATAGTTTGCGGCTTTGTATATTTCTAAATAGTATGTTCTAGTAATATAAGCAATTAAATACAAATAAAATCTCTAAAACAAAAGCTAAAACCAATCTATGCATCGCAATATCTCTTGCTTCTGTTCTGAAACTGCATAATACCTTTAAGCTCACAGAGAAAAGTATAAACATGAATGATTTGTGGTATGAGTATGTAAAACATGGAATCTGAACACTAAAGACAAACGATCATATTTATGTAAACAAAAAGTAGAGAGACATAATACCAGAAATTTTGTACTTGTATTTTATTTAGCAAAAATAGGTGACCACATTGTTTCATTATTATTAACATGTGAAAACCAATAAACGAAATACACATGTATTTAAGATTTTATTTTGCCTTCAAATATGGTATGGACACTTCCAGGGTATATATACAAATATGTTATATAATTTGTGTTTAGTATTTTTTCATTTCTTGGAAATTATATTTTACTTTTAGAAACAAGCATGATAAAATTTCCACAACATAAACTGTATAGTTTAGATGGAAAGAAACAACAAAAAATTCATTAAATAATACAGCATAAAAATCATTTGAAAATATAATTAGTCAGGTGAGAATGTATATCTTGTGCAGCATTGACTGTGAGACAATGAGTGACTACTTTTTTTGAGTTTCACTTTACTCATTTTAAAACCTGGTGATTAAGACAGAACTTAATTTTAAACGTTATTGTGCAGCTGAATGAAAATAGAACATTTGGCCTTTCAAAGTTTTACTACAGACTTCCTACCCAGACTTGCAATAAATAATAGCATAAATAAGCCTACATTTCATTTTTACATACCCAATAGGCATATCTATAGATAAATAGACTGATACCGGCTCCAAATTTCAGTCTATTTTATTTTATATGACAGTGAAACCTATTCTACAAAGTATTACATTTTTAATTTATATTTTAAAAACAGAAAAATTCTTTAGTAGATAAAGGAATTTCTGGTCACTTATTCTCCAGTAGCATTACCTCTCCTTACCCCCAATTCACCTTCTTTTCTCTTCCCTGAAAATGCATTGCACATAGAGAAAATGAATGAGACAGATGCCTAGGACACAGGCGTTCATTTGGAGTGGTAAAACTGGCCCATGGGATTTTGCACCTGGAATTCGTAGACTTGAGACAACTTTACAAAAAAAAAAAAATGTAAGGCTGGGTACAAGGAAAGCCAACAGTAAAACAGCTCCATTATTTCATATGACCGGTTAGATACATTAAGTTGTACACACACCCATAACACATGCCTCCATCTTAACAAATCGAATCTTGTGAAAGAGGATCGGGTACATGCGCTTTGGTGAGAGCCACCAATCCCCCACTCATACACACGCTTTGATACTGGTCAGGCTTAGTGTGTGACTACAAAGGAACTGGATACACTGAAGCTGCACAAGAGCCACACATCCCCTTACTCCCAGAGGGGGCCCAAACCCTTACTCTGGATATCTGCATTTTCACATTGTGTCCATGTTGTTTCACTGAAACGATTTTCTTTTCCCACTATGCCTGGGGATATCTGGTGTGTTCCTCAAGCCCCTTCCTGAGGTTGACATGACCTCTCATAGGAAACGGAGCTCGGCAGGAGTCCTGGTCCTGACTATGTGGACTGTTCATTCCCTAACTGGAGAAAGGGAGCATGACTTTCTCTCTAGGACTCCTTCCTTGCCCTTACTCTGGACCCCATCATCTAAGGCTTCTGAGGTTCCTGAGAAGTTAGTAGGTAAGGAAGCACCATTCCCTTCACCTCTAACAGGCTGTCCCTACCTGTATGCCACTTTTGCCCTCTTAAAACCCTGAGGTTCATTTTGACACTTTGACTACCATACCCTGACTCGAATTGGGGTCGAGGTGTGGGAATCAGCAAGATATCCTCCAGGGATTCAAATTCAGTAGCTCAGGAACTTCAAGTTTAGAAAATAAAAAGGAACAAGAGAAAAATAAGGTTAGAATGGCTGAAAACTCAACCAGCAGAGGGGCTTAAGAGAAGAGTGCACAAAGAAACTAAAGAGGGTTCTTTAAAAAGCCTCCCATTCCTTGTCCAGTTCAAAAAACAACCTTTGTCAAGTGTGCTCCCACATGCGAATTTATTTCTTCCCACATGTCATGCTCAGTGCTCCTTTTGATTTCCCGCTTGACTATATTTTAGGTTTTGGTTTTAAGGCTAGTTGGAAGCTGTTGTGAGGTTGATGAAAAAAACTTGTGTTAGCTACCAAGCTCAGCCCTCTAGGAATCTCCCCAGAGTTTCCACACAGCCCTCCCGCGCGCCCATCCCCTCTGCTTCTCCCCAGCCCCCACCCAGACTGGCTTGTGCTACCCAGCACCCCACGGCCAACTGCCCCTCCCACTGCCTCCGCCCCTCACCCTCAGGTCTCTAGCAGACTCTTTAGCCCCACACTGAGTTCTCCATCTCCAGACGGCAGCACTTCCCGCCCTCGACCAGGTCCCCTGCACAGCCACCACCCTCAACACCTCTCTCTGCCCGCGCCAAGCTCCTTCTAAAGCTCACAGTCCTTGTCAAGCCACGCTGCCACCTTCGCCTCTTTTGCCACCAAAGCACCCGGGACCCAGGACATACGGAACCCCAGGGATCTCCCAGCTTTCCGCCCCTGGGACCCAGTGCCAGCCCCATCGATTCGGAGACACAGCCATTCCCTTCACCACCATGGCCAACACGGGTGCCACGCGCCGCCGCCGCCGCCGCCGCGCCGCCACCGCCTCTGTAGCCCGCCCGCCGCCCTCCATGGCCCCCCAGCAAACAGGTAGCAGGAAGCGGAAAGCCGCCGAGGTCGAGGGGGGCGCCGGGAGTTCTTCATCGCCCGGCCTGGCTGCTGCGGCGGCGCGGACCGGCCACGCGGAGGGGCCATTGCTGCTGGCCAAGAGGCCGCGGCGGCCCGTGGCTCGCCGCTCCTTGGTGCACTATCTGAAGGGCCGGGCGCTGGGCGACGAGGGCCACCCGGGGCTGGCGGGCTTCGAGGGCGACCTGCGCAGCTATGGGGTCCTCAGGCTGCCGGAGCTACTGAGGGAGCACGAGCTGGCGCTTGGCCCCCTCAACAAGGTGTTCGCATCGCAGTGGCTAAATGCCAGGCAGGTGGTGTGTGGCACCAAGTGCAACACGCTCTTCGTGGTAGACGTCCAGACTGGCAGAATTACCCGCATTCCCCTGATGCGGGACAGAGGACCTGGACAAACCCGTGCCCAACCCACCTGTGGCATCCACGCCATCCAGTTGAATCCCTCCAAGACCCTCTTGGCCACAGGGGGTGAAAACCCCAACAGTCTAGCAGTATACCAGCTGCCAACCCTAGACCCTGTGTGCTTAGGGGATCGCAATGGCCACAGGGACTGGATCTTCGCCATTGCATGGATGAGTGACACTGTGGCTGTGAGTGGATCACGGGACGGCACTGTGGCACTTTGGCGGGTTGATCCTGACATGTTCAGTGGCAACATTCCCTGGCACAATAATTCAGGGATTCCACAGTATTCGCACATTCGTCCAAGGGACATGGAGGCCATTCCCAGGGCCACCACTAACCCAGGTAATCGCAAAGTGCGTGCCCTTGCATTCAGTGGCAAAAACCAGGAGCTGGGAGCAGTGTCTCTGGATGGCTACTTCCACTTGTGGAAAGCCCGGAGCTCTCTGTCTAGGCTACTGTCCCTAAGGCTGCCCTACTGCAGAGAAAACGTGTGTCTCACCTACTGTGATGAGTTGTCCCTCTATGCTGTTGGATCCCAGTCTCATGTTTCATTCCTGGATCCAAGACAACGCCAGCAGAATATCAGACCCTTGTGTTCCCGAGAGGGAGGCACAGGTGTGCGTTCTCTGAGCTTCTACCAGCACATCATTACCGTGGGCACTGGACATGGTTCCCTGCTCTTCTATGACATCCGTGCGCAGAAGTTCCTGGAGGAGAGGGCCTCAGCCAGTCCAGACTCTTTTCTTGTGCGCACAGGTAGGAAGCTCAAACTCACCTGTGGCAGAGGCTGGCTCAACCAAGATGAACTCTGGGTGAACTACTTTGGTGGCACTGAGGAATTCCCAAATGCACTCTACACTCACTGCTATAACTGGCCCGAGATGAAGCTCTTTGTGGGTGGAGGTCCACTCCCTTCAGGCCTCCATGGCAACTATGCAGGCCTCTGGAGCTAAAGTCTCTATGCACTTGTGAACGTGCACAGATTTTTTTTTTCAGTTCAGGCTAATATTCTTCACATATGTGCTTGTGTGTTATGTATGCATGCACACTTCTAATTGTGTGTGATTTATCTTCAAGGGGGACTTACCCAACTTTCTAGTGCTCAGCCACAGAGAGAGGGAAAACAGAAAAAAGAGAGGAGAGAGGAGAAAGAGAGACAGAGACAGAGAGAGAGAGAGAGAGAGAGAGAGAGGGAGAGAGAGGGAGAGAGAGAGAGAGTCACATCGTTTTGCAATAAAAACGATGTGGCTTTGGCACTTTTTCTCAGAGCACTACGTTTTTGCTGTATCATACAAAAAATGAATTACTCTTAATCTTTCCCTTCCTGGGTGATTTATGTATTTTCTTTCTTTAGGTTAATGTAGTCGTTGTTTTCACTGCAATTCAGCAGTTTAGCTTTACCAGCATCTCAATAATATGTTCAAGTCGTTTAAACATTTCATGTATTTGGCATTTTGAGAAAACATGTTTATAAAATGTCTGTTGGGCTGAGCTAAGAAAATATCCATCATTTAAAACCCAATCAAACTAGAAAATGTGCTTCAAGATCTATTTTATTACCATTTGGAGTGTCTTTTATCTGAATGTAGGGAAAATTAGTACTGGTTGATTGTACCTTATGGGTACATAAAATGCTCTAACATGTATTATCTTACAGAATTATATAATATTTTTCAAACTATTAACCAATTTTTTTAACTTCTGAAAAACCTAAGCACTACCATATTTAGTACTAAAACTTTCTCTTTTAAAAGTACTGTATTATGAACTGCTTTACTCAGTACCATCTATGTTTAAGAATTTCATAACTAATCAAATTTGATCTAAATTTTCAGGATAATTGGGAAGGAATCTTGAAGATTAATATTACCTTAACTTTCAAGAAGCAGTCCAGGTAGTCATTTGCAATGAAAGCCCAGTAGTTATGACCAGAGTGGGTATAGTTGATTTTTTTATTGAATGCATAGATAGTTATTTTATGTGGATCACTTTTGAATATGTGATGCATTGTAGAAAAAATAGAATACAAATGTGTTCAGCATCATAGCAATTAAACTAAATTTTAAAATAATTAAATATGCATTTTATTATTAATTGTACTTATAGAAATGTATTTATCAAAATCAACATTTTCTAGGAGAGGAGCTTTGGCTTCAGCTATGCACAGATCATTTTGCACATTTGCTTTTGTAAAGAAACTTTTATAGATTAAAAGATAAATAATACTGGGTCTGGAGATAATGGCTCAGCAGTTAGGATCTCTTTCTTTATTCCTGAGTTCAGTTCCCAGTACCCATGTGCAGAGGTTTATAATTGCCTTTAACTCCAGCTCCAGGGGATTTGACACCCTCTTCAGTTCCCTGCAAAACTTTGAACACTTATTGCCAACACTCGCATAGACACACAAACATACACATAAATAATGTTTTCAAAAGATATATAGTGAAAAGTCTGCCACCCCTGGATACCTGTTCTCTGGCCATAGTTTACCACAAGTACATTTTTGTGTGTATGTAACCACTTAAAGAGATTCAATGCATACCTAAGGATACCTGTGAATATGTGATTTACCCATAAATAATAAAATAAACTCTAGATATGTATACACTTTTGTTAAAAAATTCATACAGATGCAACTAATTTGATTTTATTGTATGTTATCCCACTACACAGTTGGAATGCTGTATTTTTGATAGGCATTATTAATGCAGTAAGTATTTAGATGAATATATTCTTGTACTTGTCAAAGTATTTGTATAGAAGAATTCCTAGAAATTAAATTTTGGGCAAATGATAGGTGGAGGCCTGTCATGACCATTTTCACGGTGTACCATCAAATTCTCAAATCCTCCAATTCTTAATATTTCTAGGCCAATGTGAATGAATTAATCACATATGTGTTCATCATAAAAGCTACATTCTAAAACAATGATTAAGAACATAACGAAATAAGGACAAGCAATATAAATGCTATCAGATGAGTAAACAAGGTGTAAATTTGCATACACGGAATTGAGTTAATCAAGAGTGCCTGTAATTATTTGTGTTTTGTAGTCTATAATACCATGATTTCAGTTATGCTAAATCAATCAGATGACATTGAAATAGCTTTAAGAAAGATATGAGGATTAATAGATTAAAACATGAGCAGGAAATAAAGTAAAAATATAATATTCGGAATTTTATATGGAGGTAAAAACTAAAAAAAATGGTGAATGCTGAAACTCTGTCTTGGACACAAAATTTGTGGCAACAAATAAATGTAGATACATTAGCATAGAAGATACAAGTGGAATTTGAGCCACATCTTGGTTTAGTATAATCAGTGAAGAAATGACTATAAGGATATGATATAATTTCTCAGTGCTAGGAGGATAGTACTGTGAAATTCTGGTACTCTAATACGTTTAGAGAAAACTGAAAGAAATGCTTAGAAAGAATACTAGGAAGTAATTGGAACAAAAGATATGTGAGAAAATATAAGTGGCATGTTTTACAAAAAAAGCTATGACATCCATCATGACCTCTAAACAAAATAATTTTTCAATATGTAAATTACTATTTGATTCTTGATCACTGTCATACATGCCAGCCAGTTTCATAGTTAAACTCTCTAGATAATATTTCAGAGCACGTAGGACTGATCAGATTTGTCCATAGCTGATATCTTTTTGAAGAATGGAAAGTCAGACTTAGATCACAAAGCAGGACTTTAGCTGCAGTATTTCTGAGCCACTAATTCTAACATGGAGTATTATATTTAGTACTCACAACACCAGCATGCCTAGAAACATCATAAAAACCATGGCATCTTCATAGGTGGGCCATCACCTCATCACCTGCTCTGACCTCGACTTGCTGTGTCTACCTCACCCCTAGCCCTCTTTCACACACATTCAGGTGATTAATCTATATTTCATTTCAAAACTCAGTAACATAAAAGTAGGTCTCTGCAATCTTTTCCGGGTCATGAGAATAAATGATGTACTATAGGAAATACAGTCATTTCCTCAGAATTATTATTTACTTTAAATTATAAATAAAATAAGATTATAATTTTATTTATAATGAAAAATATTAAATATAATCATTGGTACATTAAAAGTAAATAATACCACTGGAGGGTAAAGTTAGTCTTAAACGAAAGCATATTCATTCCCTGGGAACCAGCAAGATGGGTCAAGAAAAGATGCATGCTGCCAACCCTGATTACCATTTACAGATGAGACTATTTTTAAGGTTATGTGGATAAAATGCTAATGTCAAAAGGAAAAAGTATAAAATGTAATGAAATCTAAAAGAAAACTAGTATAATTACTTAGATCAAACATGACAGAGGCTATTTACTAACAATTTAAAAACATAATTGATGATGCCTTCTTTCTTAGTATCTTTTAAGAACTGAAATTAAAAATTAATTGTAAAACTCCATGTTAGTGCCATAATAAGGAAGAAGACCATAATCATACCAGATTTCTCTTTTCAAGATGGGGTTTCTCTGTAACTGTGGAGCCAGTCCTGGAACTCACTAGGTAGACAAGACTGGCCTCAAACTCACGGAGATTCACCTGTCTGTGCCTGCAAAGTGCTGGGACTAAAGGAGTGCACCACCCTCACCCAGCTTATACCAGAATTTTGACAGTATACTAGAAATCAGAAACTAGAGTGTCTGACAGATAAAACTGAGAAATATCAACTCAAACCTAAGATATATCTATAAGACCTTTGTGATAGAAGTCAACTTTCACGGACAATTCTTTTCACATGTTCCAAGCTATACTTCCACATTGAACATAGGGCTGATTTTTGAGGTAGCAAGCACCATTGATAAGCTATACATATGTGCTTGTCTAGTTAGTCCCTCTCCCATTAAAGGGATATTATGCAGTTGATAAAATACTGGAGACATTTCTGGTGTACTTGGAAGTTTAAATTGTCATTAATGTTATTACTAGGTAAAATTAATAACATGTAAATAAGATACATCTTATAATCCCATTTTTTCTTTGAAAATGAAAGAAAGAAAAATCGTACAATGAATATAAGAATATAAGCAATATTATTAACAACATGTTTCTCTATAGAAGGCAATGGAATAATTAATTTGTTACATATGTCTTATATTTATAGAATATTATAAAAGTCCACATTGTAATATGCATTACTTTAGAAGACAGAAGAGAAAAATCAATGAAAATAGTTTTCTAATCCTGAATTGTATGTGGAAGGAAAATGATAAAGGAAAGTAATGACAGCAAGGATATGAAACAGGCTAAGTATGAAAGAATCCATCTCAACATAGTATGGAAGTTCATGGAAACATTTATAAGAATATTTGTAACAGTGAATAGCCAGCTATATTGTTTCTATAAAGGCAGGTTAAGAATTCAGTGTTAAAAAATCAATTATGAAATTCTTTTTATTCCCACAAATATATGGTAGGTTCATGATATTATGTTTCTCTTCTCAACTCCTCAACCAAATCAATTCCAGAGAATCACTGTGAGATTTGGATATATACAACATCAAAGTGGCTGTAGAATAGTGATATAAATATTTCTGACCTGGATATAGGTGAAGAAGATATGACTTCATACCTTCCAATTGGAAGAATCTGTGGTTTTTGAAATTTTCCCTGAATTTTCTTCTTAGTCACAAACATCTTCAAAATATTTTCTAATATATTTCTATTTAGTATATGTATGACCAAAATTTTAGTTCATTTTAAAACATCATGACATATATTGATCTTACCTACTCTCATATATTCAGCTATAATTCTGAAGATGAGAGGGGGTCTAGGTGTGAAATATACCAAAAAAAACCTCTCAGTCAGCAATTTAACACTTACATTCATACATCTGGGGTCATAAACTAATAATGCAAGTCCTACACTATTTTATTCTCAGCTCTGGCAAACATGGAAATATCAGTTTTATTATGTGGTGTTGACAAATAGAAAAATATGTAGAGAGGATAAAGATGATGTGAGATTTCCCTCTGTATGCTATGATTACCATTGATAAATAAAGGAACTGCCTTGGGCCTATAGCAAGCTATAGAGGAACAGAGCTAGGTGGGGGAAACTAAGCTGAATGCTGGAAGAAAGAAGGTGGAGTCAGAGAGAAGCCATGGAGCTGCCGCCAGAGTCAGGCATGCCAAAACTTTGCAGGTAAGTCACTGCCATGTGGCAATACACAGATTAATAGAAATGGGTTAAATTAATATGTAAGAAATTAGCCAATAAGAAACTAGAGCTAATGGGCCAACCAGTGATTTAATATATACAGTTTCTGTCTGATTATTTTGGGTCTAAGCTACCTGGATGGTCAGGAACAAACAAGCAGCCTTCCTCCAACATGAAGAGATAAAGAAAGGATAGATAGATAAAGTAATCACTCCAAAATTTACAAGGGTGTATTGAGTTCATAGTCACTAAAAAAGAAGATGAGTACTTTACAAATTCTTCTATTCATTATATTAAAACAGAATCACATTTTTAGTTATTGTTTTCACTCTGAGATTATAATTGCATATAACTTCTTTTTTAAATCTGTCCAAAATCTTTTTCAATTAAATTTATTCATTTATTTCATATCCCGATCTCAGCTTCCCCTTCCCCTCCTCTGTTGTAGGGAATCTGCTTATTGGTTCCCAGCTGCTTAGCCCCTAAATAACCACACAGAAACTGTATTAATTAAATGACTGCTTGGCCCATTAACTCTAGCTTCTTATTGCCTAATTCTTACATATTAATTTGACACAATTCTATTAATCTATGTATCGCCACATGGCTGTGGCTTACTAGCTAATGTAACAGGAGAGCCTGCCTGTTGGGGTTTCTGTCCTGCAAGTTCCTATAGTTTTTAAGCCCCAAAGAAATCACACAGAGAGGTCTATATTAATGATAAACTGATTGGCCCATTAGCTCAGGCTTTGTATTAGCACTTATAACTTATATTAACCCATTATTCTTATCTATGTTAGCCATACTGCTCAGTTCCTTTTTCAGTGGGGCAGGTCGCATCTTGCTTCTTCTGTGGTCTGGGCAGGACTGCCAAGGGAGCTTCCTGCTTCCCAGAATTCTCCTATTCTCCTTGCCCAGCCTCTACTTCATGTCTGATTGTCCTACCTATACATCCTGCATGGCTAATGGCCAATCAGCATTTATTTAAAACATAATTGACAGAATATAGAATTGTCCTACACCAAGCTAAAGTACCAGAGTCTGTCTCAGGCAGGGCTACATGGCTTCTCCTCAACACTTCCTTCTTTCTCCCAGCATTCAGCTTAATTTTCCCCACCTACCTCTATTCCCTGTGCAGGCTCAAGACAGTTTCTTTATTAACCAATGGTATTCACAGCATACAGAAGGGAATCCAACATCACTCCTCCAATTCCCTCCCTGTACCTCTCCTGTCTTCCTCCTCCCTAATCCATCCCTCTTCCACATCTCTTCAGAAAGGGGCAGGCCTTCCATGGGTACCAACAAAGCAAAGCATATCAAGGTGAGGTAGGACTAAACACCTCTCCTTGCATTAATACTGGACAAGGCAACCCAGAATTAGGAACTGGTTCCCAAAAGCCAGCTAAAGTGTTAGAGAAAGGCCATGCTTCCACTACCAGGAATCCCTCAAGAAGACCAAGCTGAACAACCATCCCTAATGTGCAGAGGGCCTAGGCAAATCCCATGCAGGCTTCCTATCTGTTGGTCCATAGTCTGTGTGCTCTCATGAGTACATACCATGTTTCTCTTTCTGGGATTGGTTTACCGCACTCATGATGATTTTTTTTTCTAGTTCCATCCATTCACCTGCAAATTTTCACTTGCAAATTTCAAAAAATTATTTTTAACACCTGAGTAATAATCCATTATGGAAATGTACCACATTTTCTTTACTAATTCTTCAGCTGAGGGGCATCTAGGTTGTTTCTAGTTTCTGGTTATTATAAATAGTTCTGCTATGAACATAGTTGAACATGTATTCTTGTGGTAGCATATAACTACTTTAATACATAGAAACATATTTACTGAGAATGTCTTACAGGGAAAAATAGGGTTTCTTTTATATAGACATCCTCACCTACAAAAGTGTTTCAAGTCCATAGTCTGTGTTCTCTCATGAGCAGGCCAGTTGCTTCTGTGTGTACTCTTGTGATGAACACCCACCCCTGGCTCATATAATCCTTCCTCCCTCTCCTCAACATGACTTCCTGCACTAGGTAATACTGCAAATAAACAAATAAATATCACAAATACTTACCACTGGAAGGATAAAACTGAATAGAGACATGATAACTGAAATTGATCATTGTAATTTCATGGATTTTATCTATTAGTTATTATAATGACATACTTCATAATGCATGCTTGATGCAGCTCTAAGTAGATGAATTTAATGCATTAATAAATGACTAATTAAATCACTGATTTCAAATAATGTAAGCAAAATCAGTTAAGTACCTTTACTAGTCTCCTTCTTATATCTTTCATTCAATTATTCTAAGTGATTTTAATTTAAACACCTAAGAACATAGTATTATTTTGTGTCATAGTTAGGGTTTCTATTCCTTTGGTAAAACACCATGGACAAAGGGCAAGTTGTGGAGGAAAGTGTTTAATTGACTTACACTTCCAGATAATAGTCCATCATTGAAGTAAGTGAGCACAGGAACTCAAGCAGGGCAGGAACCAGGAGGCAGGAGCTGATGCAGATATCATGGAGGGGTGCTTCTTATTGGTTTGCTCTCCATGGACCCTGATTTTTTATAGAATCCTGGACCACCATTCCAGGGACAGCACCATCCACAATGAGTTGGGTGCCCTGGCCCATGGATCACTACCTGAAAAAAATGCCTTAGAGCTGAATTTCATGGAAGCATTCCCACAACTGAGGATCTTTCCTCTCTGATGACAAAACCAGTCAGTACATTATGAAAAAATAAAAGTTATATTCTCTCAAATAATATGTAGTTAATTCCTATACTTCCCCCTTGGTTAAAGAAGTATTACTCAAGCAAAGATTCAGAGGCATTGGTAATAGTATCAGGACCTTCTGCTGAGAAATAATATTAGATAGAAACATACATTTGATAATATTAATATCTAATAAATAATATTAGATAGAAACTAAGATTTCTAAAGAACAATATGACTTTTGTCACACATGCACAAACACACACACACATACACACAATACGTGAAGTAGTCAGAGTTCTATATTCACTCACATAACATTTTATGGTTCCTATATATTGGGTCTTCTATCTTTGTGTGAGTGTTCTCATATATAAACATGTGGATCCAGACAGAGATAAAATATTTTCAGTGTAAAGAACTCAAGGTAATGTCTTATTAAAATCTTGAATCTTCCTTGTATTACTTTATAACTCTCTGTGGGTGACTCATCCAGTCTCAAAATGAAAAACACAAGTCAAACTAATGGCAGAGCATTGCAGTCACACACAGCATCTGTTATTGTTATTGTATTTTTCCAATTTGCTCAGCTGAGTACTGTGTAATGAATGATAACTTGGCACCTCCAATCTTTGAGATAGTGAAACATCAAAAAATTTAAAATTGTATAATTTTCTTAGTTAGGATTTCTATTGCTGTGAAGAGCATGTGAATGACCATGGCAAATCTTTTAAAGGCAAAGCATTTAATTATAGTGGCTTGTTTTTTCAGAGATTTGGTCTATTATCGTGGTGGGACATGGCAGGACACAGGTGGACATTGTGTTGGAGACAGAGCTGAGAGTCTTATATCTTGGCCCTCAATCAATAGGAAATGGTGTGTGTCACTAGGCATAGTTTGAGCATAGGAGACCTCAAAGTCTGTCCTCACAATGAGACATTTCCTCCAACAAATCCACACTTCCTAATAGTGCCATTCCCTATGAGATTATGGGGCAGTGCCTAATTACATTCAGACTACCACATTACACTCCCAGGCTCCCATGAGCTTGTAACAGTAACAAAATGCATTTAGTCAGACCACAAAAATCCCCACAGCTTACCACCATCTCAATGATATTCAAAGTTCAAAGTCTCTCCTGAGATTCAGGCAATTTCTTAATTATAATTGTTTATAAAATCAAAATCAGAAAACAAATCACACACTTCCAACATATAATGGCACAAAAGATGTATTATTGTTCTAAAATATAGGAAAGTGTGCCTAATGATGAAATACTGGACCAAAGCAAGACCATAAACCAGCTGTAGGAACTAGAAGCTCTGCAACTTCACATCTGATGTTAAAACACTCTTTAGATCTCCAACTCCTTAAAGTTGTGTTGATTGCAACATTTATCTTTCTCTTGGTCCAGTTCCATGCCACTCCCACAATGACACACATCCACCAACATAGTCACATCTAATAGTGCTATCCTTTATATATATCCTTTATCTAATAGTGCTAGAGTTTATGGGGGCTACTTATATTCAAACCACTACAATAATAAACATAGATATTTTACATAAGCATATTGATATTTTTCTTTAAAATTATTAATCCGGTATTGAAAATGCCAAGCATCAAGTTTAAGGAGTATATTTTACGTTATACAGGGCTTAGAGAAATTAGGTATCTGCATTGTCAATGAAGTTACTTCCTATAGAAAAAAATAATCTCACTCAATATGACAATTTGTTCATGTTTTGTTATCAGTATTAGTGTATAAATGACAATGCCAAAATTCTGTTAATGACTGACAAGCTTGTAATTATCTCTAAAGACTAATATAGACCATCTACCCTAATGCTAATTTTAAAATATGAAGATGCTTCATAGTAGTAATTTTAAAATATGTTTCCCAGGAATTTAAACATTAAAAGTAACAAATTATGCATGTATTATGACAAGGTCATCTATTATTCCAGCTAGAAATGACAAATTATAGCTACTCAAACTTTAGAAAAAACATTTATAAGGAAAAGTAAAAACACTGTTGAGATGAAGGAATTCACAGAATTCTTTAAATATACTCCTCACATTCTTAGAAGAAAACACGCACTAAAACTATCATACTTCCCTGAGTATAAGACTAGCTCAAGTTGTATATTGCTTTTTATTTATGATTACTTAACCAACACATTTGTAGTATTTAAACTTTGGCGTGAGAAATTTATTCATATTTCTCAAAAGGCTTAAAGTGACACATTACAAATAACTATTTTATAAAGGAACATAAAGCATTCTACCCATTATAAAACTATTAGGATGCAGAGATATCATTAGAGTTAGTTCATCCAGGTAGATATCTCTAATATGTGTATATGTCATATCTATCTATCTATCTATCTCTATCTATCTATCTATCTATCTATCTATCTATCTATCTATCTATCTATCTATCTATCTATCATCTATCTATCACATATATATAGGTTGTTTTTGCATATTTTAGACATTTACATAAATTATCCTCAGTTCATTTTGCAATTTACTGTTAAACAATGTCATTTATTAAATGGCCACTCATGGTAAGTGTTGACTTGATCATGTGTATTTGGGATCAGACCTCCTTTCCTCATTTTTGCTTGGCAAGTACTTTAATTACTGAGCAATCTCCAAAACCCCTACTATGCTTTATTTGTATTTTTCTTCATGTTGTCGCTTATATTTCTCAAAACCTGGTGGTTACTTTAACAATATCCTTATTAATATACTATTTAGTAAATCTCCTAATAACCATATTGGGAGCTGCTTGTTTGTCCTGGCCCCCCAGAACCAAAATAATCACACAGAAACTGTATTAATTAAAACACTGCTTGACCCATTACTTCTAGCTTCTTATTGGCTAACTCTTATATTTATTTAATCCATTTCTATTAACTTATATATCACTATGTGGCTGTGGCTTACAGGCTAAAGTTTCCAGTATCTGTCTCTGGTGGCTCCATGGCTTCTGTCTAACTCTGCCTTTCTTTCTCCCAGCATACAGATTAGCTATCCCTGCCTAGTTCTGGTCTCTGCCATAGGCTCAAAGCAGTTCTTTATTCATTAACCAATAAAATCAATACACAGACAGAAGGACCTCCCACACCATGGAGGGAAGTGTTGAAATGAGTTCCATGTTTGAAACATATTATTTGAGATTATGCAGTTCTTAGAATACAACAGTATAGTGGTATATTATTTATGGTTTGATAAATTAAGCTTGCCTGAATATCAGAGCACAAAAAACCACGCTAGCCAGCCATACATACCAGAAAGTAGCAAAAAGCACCTTTAATCCCAGGACCCAGGATACAGAAGCAGACAGATCTCTGTAAGTTCAAGGCCACTCAGGGCTACACAGGAATCTTAAAGAGAAACAAAGCTCACACAAAGGTGATGGTGATCCCAGTACTTGGGATCACACACCTTTAATACCAGTACCAGGGAGGTGGAGACAGGAGTGATATGACTAGGCAGAGAGGGGAATATAAAGGGGAAGAGACAGGAACTCAATGGGGTGTGGAATATGAGAATTTCTAGAGACAGAATCTTACTCTTTGGAACTGAAAATTTGGTAGAGGTAAAAGGTCTCTGTAGTGGTTGGCTGCTTTGCTTTTCTATCTTCAGCTTGAACTCCAATGTCTGTCTCTGGGGTTTTATTATTTGTGATACATGTAGCACCCAAGGTTTGGTGTACAAATTCATGAAAAAGCTGTTTGTCTGTGGCATTACAACCACTGGCATATGCCATAGCTAAACACAGACAAAGGCCTTGCCTGACTGGCTAGGTTTTTTCTTTCTTCTCTCCTGGAAGGCTCCCTCTGAACCAGGCTGCTGCCAAGCTAGGTAGATGACTTGCAATCCAGTCAGACTCATACTCTTTTATGCAACATCAATAAGCCTCACATCTTCATCATCAATGACAGAAGATTTGGTAAGACAATTAGGAATTCTTAAAGGGAGGAATTACTTAAAAGAAAGAATTTTTCCAACATTAAAAGATGGGAAACACCATTGCAATGGAGGTATTTGGGATTTTATATGATAATATGCTGGACAGTTTGAAAATCAAACAATTAAGTGAGAGAATAACTAATTCAGATGGTATTTATATAATGTCAATTGTAAACATTATTAGCATTATCATTTTTGCTTCAAAACTAAAAAAGTTGATTAATCTGAGTGCTAAGATACAAATTTTAGAAAAACTTAATTAAACAGATCATAGAGATATTCAAATCCGGACAGAGGAATTTATTGGAAAGCCAATTTCAGCATTTCATTATAAGAATAGAGAGGAACAATCTAAGGTTTTCAAACAAACAACCTTAATATATCCAGTAACCTTATAGGAATTGTCAAATGATAGAGGCTCTGTAAGAGTTAGTTGGACTCCTGTGCCAATTTTAGATTTAAGAAGATCCAAGAAAGCAATAGTCCCATATGGCATGAATTCACCTTTTGTGAAGCGAATGTTAAACTCGTGGTCAGTTTGTAATAGAATTATCCCTAAAGCCTGGATAGAGTGGGTTAAAAATGTTTTAGAGCCTGGTTCACAATTACAATGGAGTACCTGGTTCGTAAAAGTGTCTAAGGTTATTGAACAATGAAATAAACTAGAAGTATGGAAATCTCCCAAGATCAACTTCTTGAAGAAGGAGGTTATGCTACTGTAGAAAACCAATCTCTATATGACGGTCATATCCTGGTTTTATGCCATGCAGCTGCTTTCAGTGCTTGGGACAGAACTGAAGAAGTAGGAAAAAGATTGAATCATTTACTAAAGTCATAAAGAGCCCCAAAAGATATCTACATGGATTTCTTACAAAGATTGATGTCAGCAATAAAGAGAATGATACCAAGTTTAGAAACTATGCAAATTATAATTCAAACTCTGGCTTTTGAAAATGCTAATTCTCAGTGCAAAAGATTAATTTGGCCATTAAAGGCAAGGTCAGCACCTTTGGAGGAATGGATCTGAGATACAATTAATATTGAATCTCATGACCATGATGATACTTGGATGGCAGAGGTGATTTCCCGAGGTTTGAAGAGAAATCAAAATGTTAAGTGTTTCAATTGTCACAAACATGGTCACTTTAAAAGGGATTGTAAACAAGGCATTTCTAGAAAAAAAAATGGTTTTTTAAGTATATTTCATTCATAACATCCTTTCCTTCTGGATGATGAAGAAGGTGTGGCAAAGACACACATTGGACTAATGAATGTGGTCAAAAAAAGGGATATTTAAGGCAATACTTTGCTGCCAGGAAACTCCTTGAAGGGGCCTCTTACTGGGACCTATGCCAAATCTGGTTTAGTTGTTTCTTGCCATCTTAGAGGAAACTCCTTCCTGGAGCAATTAAAGGACCTAATGCCTATTGTAAGAAATCATAATAGAACAGCTATAGAAGAGAGAACAAAAAATTCAAGAGAAACCATAAAGTGAGTACTTTGACAAACTATAATAAATTAACAAAGACAAAAATAAAAAAATGAAAATAAATGACATTATTATTGAAATTCTAGCAGACACAGATGTAGATATAACAATAATTTCATGAGACTCTTGGCATCTAAATTGGACTATTCAGGATATAAATGTTTAGTCTGTAGGGATTGGAACTTTATCTCTGATAAAGCAGAGTACAAGATGGGATGAATATGCAGGGCCAGATGGACAGAGAGGAATATTAAAACCATATGTTGCTAACATAGCAATGAATTTGTGGGAACATGATTGGTTACAGCAATGGAATTCTCAGATTAACATTCCCCCAATCTTACAAACAAACCATAAATTAACATATGTTTCTGGGAAAAATATTACAAGATATTATAAGGAACAGTCACAGACTATTCAGGGTATACAAGAATAAGGAAAAACCCCTATTGATTTTCCAAAGGTACCAACAGCCCTACCTTGAAAATGTTTGACAGACAAAACACTTTGGGTTAAACAATGACCCTGAGCAACACATAAACTCCAGGCTTTAGAACACATGGTACAGGAGCAACAAAATGATCATTAAAAAAATAAAATTTTAAAGTTCCAAAATCACACTTCATATTATTAAACTGTTGATATATAAATCAGGTGTGATAGTACACACCTTTAGTTCCAACATTTAAGAGGTAGACACAGGTAGATATCTGTGAATCAGGCCATTCTCCTTTGTATTAAAATTTCAAATATTAAATACAAATGAAAATAAATCACATATCTCAAGAAATGAGATTTTTTTCAAATTTAATGAAATGTTAAACCCAGTAGAGAGAAAGATGACAATGGCATTAGAATCTTCTAATGAAGAGTATGAAGAAACCATAAAGTTTGTTTCACTAAAACAGTGTAATGTTCACAAAACAGATGATGAAAGTAGTAACCTTAGTGAATAACAAAAAGAAAAATCACAGCAAAACAGAAACATATAAATAAATAAATGAAAATTTTGTATGTGAGAAATCGAAACTGAAACAAATCATTCAATAGATGAGCTCATTAGCAAAATAGACAGGAAGAAATAGTCTGCATCTATTTTCTCATTTTTTCCAAGTATATAAATCCTCACTTAACAAATTTATCATTATCTTCCACAAACCTATAAGTGTAAAAGTGTTTAATGTTCATATTAGTTGAATGTCATTGGAGAGTAATATCAAAATTCACATGATGGAAGGAAAACTAAAACTATATCAAAGCTGGTAAGAATCTGAGTCAATCACACTCAAGATAAATCCAAAAAAATGAGCAATAAGATATATCATAATTAAACTATGAAGGTTGAAAAAATGGAAACATTTTAAAAGAACTGAGAAAAAATGATCTTCCTTCTTCTTCAATAAAAAATAATTCAACAGTAGAATTCTAAGAAAGTGGAAGATCACAAGAACCTAGTACATTATTCAATCCATGATTATAACAAAAGGAAGAGCTGTCAATCTACAATCATATACTCATTGTAAATATATTCTAAGAAAGAAAGAAAAATTGAGATATTTTAAAATCATGTGTGGCCTGTACTTACATTGATACTAAAGGAGAAATATGGTTTGCTTTACTTTTAAGATTAAAAAAGGCAAAATTTTTATTAATCACAGTAATATGTGTCCTATACAGTGTGATCAATAAAGATAAATGCTATATAAATGAGGAAAAATGAAAAATTATCCTTTTCTAGAAGTGTGTTATTTAACTCAAAAAATATGAAAAAATATTCTTCCCCATAGAATACATAATTATAAAAGGATTATAAAATATAATGATGCAAGTGCATTTTCTCTGATAACAATATATAGATGCTGAAATTAAAAATACAGTATTGCAAATAGCTTCTTGATTAGAGGTGAGATTGTGTCCACTTCCTTTTCTTCAGGAAGGCATTTCATCTAGTTTGAACTTGTAAAAGACCTATACTGTTGAGAGTTCAAGTTTTTTTTTTAGATGTGTTCATTTCTTTGGGATACACATGCAGTGATGTGATGGTTCTACGTTTGAGTAATTGGTTGGTATTTGTTTTATTTGCCCCCTCCTGATCTGATGTGTTATTCAACATAGCCAGGATATTTTTCTCTTTTATTGGATACAGATTACTTTCCATACAGTATATCCTGATTATAGTTTCACTTCCTCTATTTCTTCTAGTTCCTCCCTACCTCCCCTCCCATTCAGATCCATTCTCTGTCTCTCATTAGAAAAAAATGTGGTTTGTATCCCCTTGATCTCCTTTTGGTGTCTTAGTACTCTAGCTAGGAGCACAAGAACTGTATTGAATGGACATGGAGAGAGTGGACAACCTTGTCTTGTTCCTGATAGAGTTCATACTTTCATGCAGTTTAAAGTAGGAATTTATCTTTCCATCTGCTCTTTGTACAAATGCTTAAATATCCTTTGTAAGACCTCTCAAATGATGATTAATTTCCTCAGTTTTTGCTTCTCTTAGAAAGATGTTATTTATCATTCACATCTAAAATATATCATTGCTGGATTTAGCATTCTTGGTTGGCAGCTTGCAGTTTATTTTTAATGTCAGAAATTTGAAAATGTCACCCATTTTCTGCTGGGCAATAATGTCTCTGTGTAAAAACTTGTCATTAGGCTAATAGAACATTCCCTTAAAAGTGGTACTTTTCTCTTACTGTTTTTAGAAATTTCTTTTTTGGTACTTTTCAAACTTGAGGTAAATGTATCTCACAATGAACCTTTTCAAGATAAAATTATTTGGTTAAGGGTCTTTAAGTCTCTTCTATCTAAATGTGCATATCTTTTGGGCAAATACTCCACTAATATTTCATTAAATATATTCCATATAATTTATTTCCTCTTTTCTTTTACAGAGATCCAAAATTCAAATGCACTTCAAAATTATAATGTTCTATATTCTCAGAGACCTTCATCACTAATTTCATATTTCTTTCAAAATATTTTTTTTGAAATAAGAAACTGATTTTTCCATTTAATTTCATCTGGTCCTGAATTTCTCTATTTTCATTTGGCTTACATTTTTATGCTCTCCAATTGCTATTTAATCATATTTATCAATTTTGATGTCTTTGTTGAATTGCTTATTAAGACTATGAATGATTTTCTGAAATTAGTTGATTATCTGTATTTTAGTTTCTCTCACTGATTCCTTTCAGAAACAGTATTCTGAAGTATTTTTCTTGCAGTTCATTTACCTTATTTTCTTTGGTAAAATTTTGAAAAGATGCTATGAACTTGAAAGAAAAGATGAAAAGATATATGGCAGTGTTTGGAGGAAGGAGGAAAAGAGGAAAATGATGTAATTATAATCATAGAAATAAAAGAAATAAGATAAAATTACTATAATTCATTAAAGACATCAAGTAAATATTCATGTGTTAGTTTCTTCTGTCCCTTTGTTAATAATCTGTAACTGAGTTTTAATTACAGTATATTATATCAAATAAAGTATATTTTAAGTGATTAAAAAATATTTTCAAATATATCAATACACCTGAATCTACCAATTTTATGAAGTAGCTTTTTATTAAGTATTTTTTCCTGAGGATGTACTTTGAAAATGATTTTGCATGGTACATTGGCATTTATTCCTACTGCATATTTGTCTTCATATATTTTTGTCAGCTTTAATAAATCATTGGTTTTGAAAGTGGTGGTTTAAGTAGTGAGACTAGGCAAGCTGTCACTTTCTTTGGGCCTTATGAAAATTAGTATCCTTCTGTGGTACATGCACATATTAGCAAGGATGAGTTGTTCATCTGGCATCCTTCTCTTGGACCTAGATGAGAGCAGAACAAAACTTGTGACATTTGAAACATGTATTCTTCAGTCTCCATTTGGTTCATACCCAAACTCTAATGAGTAGGTATCATAAATGCCAACAATTCTCGACAGCTCCTCAGATAGGGGTTGTGGTTTATAAATTGACTGGCTTTATCATGTGCAGGTTCTATACAGGCAGACATAGTTGTGGATTTATGTGTGTGGTGATCCTATCATATCTAGAAGACAAAATGTAGCCCCACTTCTACCTGCCCTCTGCTTTTTACAGTCTCTCATAACCATTTCTATCATGATCTCTGAGCCTCGAGAAAGGAAAATAGTATAGCTGTCCCATTTAGTGATGAGTATTCCACTGACTTTGTCCAGTTGTGTGCTTCTGCCTGAACCATCATCAACTACACCAATGAATTTCACTGATGAGATTGAGAGACACATGCTGTTCAGGAATGGTACAACCAATATATCTCAAGCAACTCTGGAGATGAAGGTACATGTAGAACTTTCCAAGCACTTGTGGGCCTAAACGGGAGTCAAGTCCCTTCCCCTGTCAAGGTATGGAGCTTCTACGCTAAGCTTTTCAATTGAAAAAAATAATTACAGATTGTATAAATACCTCAATGCCTTGAGTCTATTTTCTGTATCATTTGTGGAAATGTATGTTGAATAAATAGCTCATTT
This sequence comes from Ondatra zibethicus, assembly GCA_004026605.1. Taxonomy (NCBI): domain Eukaryota; kingdom Metazoa; phylum Chordata; class Mammalia; order Rodentia; family Cricetidae; genus Ondatra; species Ondatra zibethicus. The sequence continues at coordinate 29,656 of PVIU01017157.1, forward strand.
AAAATATGGCAGAATGAATACTACATTCCAAAATAAATACATTTTAATGAGCAAAACTTATTTGTGGTACTATAATTTTAGATTCAACCATGTAAAGTAGACTCACAATTCCCTATTATTGAAAGCATCCTGATCTGGATGACAAGTGAAGCTTGCTAAACATCATTTCTCTTCATTTTGGATGACATTATCTGGTTAAATGGGATTTAAATCTACCATGTAAATTTGATAGAGAACATTTCATAATAAACATTATTAACAAAGGAATAAATTTTAGTTTATTTTCCCCTGGGTATATCAGTTTATGAATGAATGCATACTTCATAAATCATTCTCACAAGCAAAGATAAAATTGAAATAAATCTATTTTCCTTACATCTCATGGGATTTATTTAATTTTTTAATAAAATAGAGAAGATATGCTTTCAATGACAATAATATAATAGCCACACAACTCAGTATTCTAAAAGAATTTGCTGAGACTTTCAAAGACTGTTGAGAAGGACTGGATTTAGAAAGTATATGGTGAGGGTTGAGAAAAAGTAGTACGATGATAGTATTTGAATCTCAAAAGTAGAGAAATGACAAAAAAGTGTAAAGATGAATGATTCTATCATGCAATGATCCTTGCTGTAGCATAAGATAAATGAGAGTTTTTTTGAGATATGGAAGACCAAATTATTTTTTTAAGAAAAAATAGGTATCAGTATGCCACCACATTTTATGGGACTATTGCTCATTATGTGACAGCTATTCTTTTGGATTCTAAATTTGTAATTGATGTCAAAATGTTTCATTGATATATTTTACTGCAATTGTAAATAAATAATTTTAGGCATAATACGAAAAATGGGTTTCTTTTTAGTATTTGTATGTTTGAGTATATGTGTGTGTGTGTCTGTGTATGTGTAATCATATAATGTTCTTCTTTATTCCTGTTCCTCGCTGCCCTCTTCATATCCTCTGCTCTCTTCTTACATAAGACATACTTACACTTTTAAATCCTCAATGGTCAATCTTCCCATCCTAATATTTCTTTTGTTTAACATTATTATATAAGTACACAGCTTCTCTCTTTTCTGATCTCCCTCAATACCTTCGTACATACCCCTCCTTGCTCATTTTCAAATTCCTGGCCTCTGTATTCTCTCTTTCTGTAGTCTCCTTCCTCTCTTAAGACTTCTTCCCTTTTTAGTTGCAATGCATACACATTCTTAGTGTTCAATTTTCCTTCTTTTTATTTCTGTTTCTGCTTCTCTTTCCTTTATTTCCCTCTTCCTCCACTCTTCCCACTTCCTCTCCCTCTCCTCCCTTCAGACCCTCCCTGATCCTCTCCTCCCTTATCATTCTTATCTTCTTCCTCCCTCTCATTTCCTTTTTCTATTTTCAATAGTTTGCTTCATGCAATGACACAACAAGAAAGCTCTTGCTAGGTATTGGTGTGATTAGAATTTCAAGCATCCAGAACTGTAAAAAATAAATTTCTGTATAATAACAAGTTTCAGGTATCCTGTTATATTATGCCTAATCATTTTGTTTTCCAATAAAATAGTTGTATAACATTTTTCTTCAGTATGTATGCCTTAATTTTCTGCGTTTTTTCATTGTACTGAACTTCCAGTACTATGGTGAATAGAACATCTCTATCAAAAATAGTGATGCATGAAAAGATAAATGTACACAGTAATGTGCACTCTGTGTTAGTTCTACAATATGTACATTTTATCATTTCAATTAGATTAAATATATTATTGATTTATAATTCTCAGGAAAAATTTTGTTGTGCTTCTCACCAAAATACAGAATGTTGTACATATTATTTCTTAAGTCCTTAATTTTTTACTAGTCCTAGACTTGAGAGACACTTTATGTTGGATGAGGGCTAAAATTTATGAAATGTCCTTTTTGTACTTATTGAGGTGGTTTTATAATATTTTACTTCTTTCTATTACTGGGATGGATTACTTTGGTTGAATTGTAATTTCTGCTTTTGCAAGCAATGTGTCCTTTTCCACTGAAATCAACTTTATTTATTCAAAATAGTACCATTTCAACATTAATTGAATAACCATTGCTTTCTGTTTATCATGACATCAATAGATTATTGTTTTATTCACTTATTCACTGATTCACACAAATACAAATTTGAAAATTTTATTGCCATATGAAGTGTTTTATTTAAGAACAGGTTTTTTTTCAGTATTGTGCTTTACTTCCACATTATGTTTCACATTTCTTATCTTATTACTATTCTTTACTTACATTTTAGGTTTATTTTGCTTGTTTTTTTACTACATGAATAAGGTGAATTCCTGATTTATTTAGGCTTTCTACCCCTTTACCATAAATACAATATAATTGTTCATAATTCCATACTACATGAATGAGCATGTTGACATAAATGTGTATTATTTCATCTAAAATATTTTCTAATCTCTGTCATATTTGATTATGTATTACACATTTTACTATTAGTTTCTAATGAAAGAAATATACTTTAAGTCTTTCATATTTCAACTTTATTCAGACTTGCTGTCTCTCAGTGTGACTGATCTTAAAAATTAGCAACATAAATTTGAACAGAATTATGTCTTGTTGTCTGTTTTTAAAGGAGAATTCTATAAGTGTAAATCATAATTTTATTTGAAAACATATTTTTCAAAATATCTCATAATAATTATATTTCTTTTGCTGCAAAGAAGTATTAAAATAATAATGAATGCCCATTTGTATTCCTTTCTATCATTTTCTGTGTCACATATTGTGAAAATCTGTTATTAAATACATTATTCATATTCAGAACTGTAGTCATTTAAAGAAATTGAAAATATGACAATGATAAATTATTTCTTTTTATTACTTGTGGTGCTTATTGTTCTTAAACACACACCCTATGGCATTAACACAATCAATTTGAGTTGGCTATCTTGTGATAAAGTTTTCAAATTGTCACTTATTTTGCAATTTATTCCTTACAAGTCTGAGTTTACTTCCACATACAATAAATGTACATCTTTCTTTAAGCCATTCTTGAGATTCACGCCATTTGTGCTTTTAGAATTTTTTTGTTTAATTCATTTTCATTTTGCACTTTAAACATGTTCTTTTTGTCCTGTTATATTCTTTTGTTCATTTCTTTCACTTTCTACATTAATTGAAATATCTGTAGAATGAAATGCTACAGGAACTATCCTTGTATGATTTCAAAACCTCTGCATTTTTATTCTTAAAATTTGGGGGAGTGTTTTGAAGTAAACCAGCAGTGGCCAAATGAAAACATTAAAAATTTTAAATCATTGTAACAGCCTAAAATAAAATGTCTTGCTAATTTAATATGACATTTGTTCAAACATAGAAAGCTACTAAATAAGCTAATATAATAAATTTTAATGTGACTTTTTCAGAAATAAAAGTACCAGTTACTTATTTCAATCATATTTTATTTAGAACAACATCATTTACTTATTGTGAATTGGCCTTTATAGAAGCCATTCATATTTATTTTAAAAGGTAAATGTAGTTCCATAAGATAACTAAAATCCAAAAGAAATTTAAATTTATGTTCAAATTCAGCTTTGCTAGTGCAGATTGCATTAATTTACCAGGCATGGAATGACAACAAATGTAGAAGAAATGCAGCTTGTTTGTCCCTGGATGCTCAGCCCTGAAATAATCACACAGAAACCATGTTATTTAGAACTCTGCTTGGCCCATTAGCTCTAGCTTCTTATTGGCCAACTCTTCCATGTTAATTTAACCCATCTCCATTAATCTGTGCATCACCATGAGGTCGTGGCCTACTAGCAAGTTTTCAGCGTGTCTGTCTCCAGCAGTGGCTCCATGGCTTCTCCCTAACTCCTCCTTCATTCTCCCAGCATTCAGTTTAGTTTTCCCCAACTAGCTATGTTCTACCCTATAAGGCCAAGTCTCTTTATTCATTAAACAATAAAAGGAACACATAGACAGAAGGACCTCCTACACCAAATAAAATTATTTTCTTTCATTTTCTTAAACCATTGTCTCTTTGGAATAAAAATTACTATTTTAAATCTTTGAGCTTCATTTAATTATTTTTGGATAGTATGCATTAAGAAACATAATGATATGTGAAGTTAAATGCTTTTAAAACTGCATACTTTTATTTATTTTTTGAATTTCTAAATGTTTCATACTCAATGGAATGACACTTTTACTTCCAAAATCTTGCATGTGTCATTTCTATTTTACAAACACTTGCAATTTTTGACCAGTATTATATATATTCTTGTAGGCTCTTCTAGTTTCAATCAAATTTCCTCAATAATGCTTAAAATCACCAACTTAATTTTATATGCAACCCAATATGTTTTGATTTTTAGCCAAGAAACCTAATTTAATATTTCTAATGTATCAATCTTGCTGTTTTTATCCCTGTTTCCACAGGTTATCACAAATTTACTGGGTAGCCACATATTTACTTCTTGTCCAAATTTATATTTGATCATTTTCATACTTTTAAAAAATATTTTAGAGTAGCACGTATTTGGCAATTAATACAAAATTTGTGTGTGTGTGCATATGCATGAGCATGCATGTGTGTATGTTTGTATTTCTGTTTGTGTGTGTGTGCAAACTAAACTAAGAACTTAGATTGCTAGATTGTTTCATTAGCAGTTTTCTTCTAATCCTACAAATAAACTTATGTTCAAGGGCAAGCCCGTTTTAAGAGGCAAATCTGATGTTATGTTTTATATTTCTTATTTTTAATTTTATCTTTTAAAATTTTACTACTGTTTTTATTTGTTTTAAGAATTATGATGAAGTTAGAGCTCTTATATACAATTTATGACTACTGTAACTGAATTCAAAGAATTTCACTACTAAACAACATGTTTATATGTTTTTCACAGTTTGCTACTTTGCTATATATCAACTTATATACACACTTACATGGCAGTCTGGCACAGGCAGCAAGTCTAGGTATCATAACCTCTACAAAGTCCTTGAAATTGATAGGATAAAATTAAGAAATTTATAGGAAAATGAGACACAGAGAATCAGAAACTAAAAATGTATAATGTGTAAATTTCTAGAAACTTTGCATTTTATAAATTACTGACTCATTATTCATATTTTACCTCACTTGTGAAAGAACATCTGTCATGAAAATCTTTGAGAGCATAATTAATAGTAGTGATGTCCTTACTAATCTTAGTAAAAAAAAAATGGACCCAGTTGAAAACAAATAGGAAGTATTTGTTTTATTCATATTTGTAAAATAGTTATTCAATCACTTAAGAAAGTTCTTTGACACTAAATTTTATCTATTCTGTGATGCTGAAATCACTCTTTCCTGTCGCTAGGCCCTATGTGTCACCTTGAGATGTTCAATCCACATAGAGATGAACAGTTGTGAAAGCATTCTATTATATTCAGGAAAAAGAAAAGATGTGTTCCTTAACACACTTGAAAATTGATCTCTTGTTTACTAAACATCAGTCTCATAATCTGGATCCAATTCTATTCAATTTCAGTCTCAGAGACAAAAATCATTCTATCTATCTATCTATCTATCTATCTATCTGTCATCTATCTATCATTTTAAATTGTTGAAAGAAATTTAAGTGTTTATGAAGAATTCACTTTTTTAAAACCACATCTGACTATTGAAGGCCCCATCCTGGCATGGTCTCTTTGCTCCTGTCTGGTGTTTGTAGTATGGAAATGTCTGGTGTCTCTTATACCTGTTTGAGGTATTGGCAGAACAGAGGACAAAGTTAAATTAAGAAGAAAAAATTAGAACCAGGGAATTGAGGGGGGGTGTATCTGACCTGTTTTAAGGTGGATCCTTCAATTCGGCTCCCTGGAACTCACAAGAATTCTTTGGGTTTGTGAAAACAGAAGTTTTAGACATATACATTGTATAAACAGTAGCATATTTATGTCAGAATGACTGTGACAGATATTTTTGCACAATGAAAAGTATTTTTAAGACTATGGAAGGCAGCATGAGAAAGAAGTTTGATAACTTGTATTTGTCCTCATACCTTTATAACTTGCAGTTCTTGTATTTGTATTTTACTGAAATTTGTTTGATGAGGTTGTTCTTTTGAATTGACAAAACCTCTAAGCTGTCAAACTGCATCAGAGATCTTTGAGAAGGATAAAATTTTATTTGAGTTACTGATTAAAAATGACAGAGAACTTACTTGGTTGGCACCTAGAGCCCCTCTTCAGGGTCCCCCATGGTAGCTGAAGGTCGCATTTACCTTTTGGTGTTTAGCGCAGGGCCTGCCAGGCTCCAGAAGATCCTGTGGGCTAAGAAATCTGTAGGAAGACAAGCCTACCTTGACCTGAGCAGCTAGGCTGTTGATTCCAGCAGTTCTGTCCAATTTAGATGAAAGGCAGTTTTGCCCAGTGGTCAGTGCTTGGCAATTGCAGTGAATCGCAGATGGACGTTGCTGTGTCCCCATTTGTCTTCTGTCTTCTTTGGAGGAAATAGAGTGCTGCTAGGAGCCAACCTGTCTCTTTTTGTTATGAAAAGTTTTTAATGATTAAATATCTAAATGCCATATTCCCCAGATCTCTGAGCAGTTGAAGGCTGTTTATCAGGTATAACTACAGTATAGAATCTGCCTGGACAGCGGGGTCTGAGCTTGACTGCACTGGCTCTCAACTAACAGGTAAGATTTACACTCATAAATAGAAAGAAAGAAGAAAAAAACTGCTTGTAATAGAAGGTTAACAGAAGAACTGACAATAGTAAAGAACAGCTTAATATATTTTAAATGAGGGTTGGATTAAATATACAGTATTTTTGCAAGATACTTAAAAGTACATACCAGTTTAAAACATGAGACTTATTGTTTTTGTAGTCTGAAATGAGATGCAATAAACAATTATAACATTTAATAGTAAACATGGGTGCATTTAAAGTTACATGTATGAACACACACACAAACACAGAGTGGACAGGAATTAGGGAAAGTGGATGCTCTTGGTGAGCCCTACCAAAGGCATACCACTGTGCAAAACACACATGTAACAGAGTCAACAAGAGGAATTTAGTGAAAAAAAAAAACAACATAAGTAAACCAGGGGACAAGGAAGGGTATACTTCAGTAAAGATGGGAGAATTTGGTCACCTGACCTAGCTCTCAGCCATGATGGCGATGAAGCCACCTGACCCCAGTCAAAATGGCAGCAGTCACATGCTGTATGGAAAAGCCACAATTTCTGAGCTGCAGGGATTTTAAGCTTAATAAGAGAGACCTAGAAGTGTGATCTGTCCTGTGTCTGGGCTGCCATGCCACAAGCCGAAGAGGGGAGCAAAAGGTTGGAACTAAAAAAGCTGCACCATGCCATGGCTAGAATTGAAAAAAGCCAGGGGATGGACATGGAGGGCTTGCTACTCAGTTGAAATTTTGAAAACCTGTAAAACACCACAAGGCGCACAGTGAGACATCTCTCGACTGCAGGCAGGGTGCGAATCAGTGCGCGACCTTCGCAAGATCCATGGGGGTGTCTCCCCAGGCCAAGGATGGGAAGGTAAGGCCTGGCTGGATCCAGTTGCAACTCGGAAGCCAGAGAGGCCAGAGGCTGCTCTGAGTAGCCTTTTATGGAGGAAAAAGAAAACAAAACAAAAGAAAAGAAATGGAAGAAAAAGAGAAAGAAGAATCTGAGGGACTCTGGACCCCCAGTCAAATGCACTGCAGAGTGTGCAGTGCTAGCATGGGTGGAGTGACCCCTGGGTCAGTCCAAACACAATTTTAGCTAAGGGAATGACCATAGCAGAATGGGGGAAACTCACCAATCAAAGTCAGTGGTATGAGTAGAGATCACTCTGTAGAAATCTCGCTTAGGCATATGTTACATGTGGTTGTGAAAAAATACCTGGTTCAGAATCCTGACCCCGGAGAGTAACTGGGGTGGGAGAGCCTCTCGAGTCTCAGCACCAATGTAATGATTATTAAAAGTTGCTGCGAGTCTCTGGCAGCTTGCTGCAGGATCCCAGCAGCAGTAGACAGTGGGTCTTGGGAGCAGACAGTCCTAGGCAGGTACTGTGCATGAGGCCACGTGGCAGGTCTCCGAAGGTGGCTGGTCCCCGGTGGCAAAAAACAGATAGGCACACCATGCAGAGTGAGGTTACATATTTATTAGGTGGGTTATGGAGGGGAAGGGAAAAGGGGAGAAGAGGGGGGAGAGAGAGAGAAAGAGAGACTGAGAGAGAAGAGAGCTGTCTCTCTGAGATGGAGATGGAAAGAGAAGAGAGAGGCTAAGGCTGCAAGCAGGAAGGAAGTGGGCATGCTGTGGCTTGTCTCTTAAAGAGACAGAACATTACAATGATTACATCATTTTGAATGAGGTAACCCAGAGACACAGAAAGACAATCATCACATGTTCTTACTCATAAGTGGTCTTTAAACATAAAGCAAAGAAAACCAGCTCACAAATCACAATCCCAGAGAACTTAGACAACAATGAGAACCCTAAGAGAGACATACATAGATCTAACCTACATGGGAAGTAGAAAAAGACAAGATCTCCTGAATAAATTGGGAATATGGAGACCTTGGGGGAGGGTTAAAGGAGGGCAGAGGCAGGGAGGGGAGCAGAGAAAACTGTAGAGCTCAATAAAAAAATAAAAGGAAAACATGATTACATACTGATCTTGTATCACATTTACTGCATTCATTTATAAGTATTGCAATTTTCATATTTATTTTATTGAAAGAAGATTCTTCTCTCATACTATATATTCTGAACAGTTCCCACTCCCTCTATTCTTCCCAGCTCCTTCTCACCTCCCCTGTCTGTCAGATCCACTCCCCCTATGTTTCCCCTCAGAAAAGAGGAAGCATACAAGGAACAAAACCAAAACACAGCAAACAAGATAGAGTAAGACAAGGTAAAAGCTCTCATAACAAGGCTAGACAAGTCAACATGATAAGATGAAAGGAGTGCCAAGAAAGGACAAAAGAGTCAGACACACTCCCACTGTTACGAATCACATAAGAACATTCAGTTAAGATCAATAACATATACACAGAGAGCCTGATGTAAACTTATATAGGTCCTGTACTTCCTGCTTCAGTCTCTATGAACCCACATGTACCCTGCTTAGTTGATTAAGTGGGTCATGTTATTCTGGTATCTTCCATATTCTCTGATTCCTTCAATCTTTTCTTCTTCCTCTTCTATGTAGTCGCCTGTTGAAGATCAGCTTCAATAAAAATACCACTTATCAGGGTAGGGGCATGGGGATCAGAAAAATAGTAAGGAGGACAAAGACATGAGTAAAAATAATAAAACAAAAAACATAGGATAGTACTCAGAGGAAGTTCCAGTGAATATTGAAATCCCTGCGTTTAATTTTCCATATACTTTTATACCCCAATGTGATGTGGGACTTCTCTCTGTATGCTTTATTAACCATGGGTTAATAAAGAATCTGTTTTGGGCCTGTGATATGTAGAGCAGAGATAGGTGGGGAAAACTAAACTGAATGCTGGAAGAAAGAAGGTGGAGTCAGTGAGACACCATGTAGCCACCACTGGGAACAGATATGCTGGAACGTTGTCAGTAAGCCACAGCCACGTGGCAATTCACAGATTAATAGAAATGAGTTAAATTTAGATGTAAGAGTTAGTCAATAAGAAGCTAGAGCTAATGGGCCAAGCAGTGATTCAATTAATACAGTTTCTGTGTGGTAATTTTGGAGCTGAGCAGCTGGGAACAAACAAGAGGCCTCCAACTACACCAATGCTACGGGGAGAGAAGACAAAAGATTGCTTTAACGTGATACTAAAGACAACTATAACAGTTAATTGCTTCAATGCTTTGAACCATCAAGCAATTAATCCAAGAGAAAACATTCTGTTGTTTAGGCAGTGAACCTACCTTAGACCAAGTATCCTGAAGGCAGCTACTCCCAAGGTTAAACCTCCTATTACAGAAGAAGGAACAGAAGTATGCTTGAATATCCTGACCATTGGTCAGGGTGGAGTGGATCTGCCTATATGGGCCATATTAATGTCAAAAAGACCAAATAACCACACCCTAGGTCAGGATGTGTAGCCCTGGTTGTTGTCAACAATTTTGAACAACCTCAAACTCTCAGACCTTCAGACAAGGTAGAAATAGTTTCAATTTTTTGGGTCTCCACAGTTCCTCAAGCTCCAAGGGGAGGGACCCAGTGAAGACCTCCAATTTAGGCTCCCTCTCCACATAATGTCTCTCGGTGGTTCTCTGTACCTGATCTCATTTCCTACTGCAGGAAGTCTGATTATATTCTACTATAATTTTAATATTTATTAATGTCTAAACATCCATTCTCCTGCCTTGGTATTGATTTTTCAGTTCTTTATGGACCAGTCAGGTGTTTTAGACAAGTAAAAAATCACAGCTTTACAGAGTTAAACAAATGCAACATAAAAGAATACAATAATCTTTGAATCATTGAAACAAATATTCCAGAACATAAACAAATATAACATATCGTAACTAACATTTTATAATAGTTAAGGCCATGTTTAAGGAAAGTATAAATAATTCTAGTTTAACAGTAAAAATTTGTCATAGACAATAAAGCAAGCAAGCTACAGCAGTGCACTCACAAACCACATTCAAATGCTTCATAGTCGGACCGCCTGCCTGAAATAACCACACAGAAACTGTATTAATTAAATCACTGCTTGGCCCATTAGCTCTAGCTTCTTATTGGCTCTCACATCTTAATTTAACTCATTTTTATTAATTTGTATATCACCATGAGGTCGTGGCCTACCAGCAAACTTTTGGCATGTCTGACTCTGGCGGTGACTCCACAGCATCTCCCTGACTCTGCTTTCTTTCTTCCAGCATTCTGTTTTGTTTTCCATGCCTACATAAGTACTGCCCTATCAACAGGTCACTGTAGTTTCTTTATTCATTAATGGTAATAACACAGCACATAGAGGGGACTCCCACATCGTGTGTGTGTGTGTGTGTGTGTGTGTGTGTGTGTGTGTGTGTGTGTGTGTGTTTACTCTTAAGCTATAAGACTTGGCAGCAAGCACCTTTAACCTCAGAATCACCAGGCATGCTTCTAACATGATTCAAATAGTTGCCTCTCAATATCGTGGATGTCAGATGACAATTACAAACCATAGCATATTTTTATGGTCATTCTTGTACATTCACACCAGATTTATTGGTGAAAAGAGACAGACTATTTAAGAACAGTGATGTATTCAGAGAATGCTGCTAAACATATAAGTATTTAACTGGAAATATATTTTCCCCAGATCTTGAGGTTAATTATTTAGAAAATTAGAAAAGAAAATTGCTTTGAGATTATACTAAATTTCACTTTTGTCTTTTCTGTGAGTTTCAATGTAGATACAATAATTTTACAAATTCCATGTGACCTGAATTCAAGAATTCTTTTTCACATTTTTTTTCTGGTACTAGCAGGTGAATCATGTATTCTAAATATGTTGTTGTATTTTTCACTAAAATATAAGTACAACATTTACCTCTTTCCTTTCTTCCTGTCAACCACTTCCAAGCTCTTCCTCCCCACTCTCTCTCAAATTCATCATATTTTTCTATACTATATTCAGTTAAGTAGGGTATTTATTTTATGAAAAACTAGTTCTTCTTACAAAAATTGTAATACCCAGAGGACAAGAGAGTCTACTGTCAGACTGTGTGTTCTAGATATAACACAGAAGTGACTCCTAAGAAATCGTAACAATATGGATGACCAATAAATTTCTGAACAATGACAACATCTGGTGTTGAATTGTACTCTGTATCCTGTAAATATGTTTTATTGCCATTGGTTAATAAAGAAAATGCTTGGGCCTATCACAGGGTAGAATACAGCATGGTTGGAATTCCAAGCACAGATAGAGGAGAAAAGAAGTCAGAGTCAGAATGATGTCATGTAGCTGCTGATGTGGGATTTCCCTCTGTATGCTGTGAATACCATTGGTTAATAAAGAAACTGTCTTAGGACTGTGCTAGGGTAGAGTAAAGCTAGGCAGGGAAAGCTAAAGTGAATGCTGGAAGAAAGGAGGTGGAGTCAGGGAGAAGCCATGTAGTCCCACCTGAGACAGATATCGGAACTTTACCCGGTAAGTCACAGCCTAGGGGCAATACAAAGATTAATGGAGATGGGTAAAATTAAGATGCAAAAATTAGCCAATAAGATTTTAGAGTTAATGGGCCAAGCAGTGATTTAATTAATACAGTTTCTGTGTGGTTATTTTGGGAGGTCGGGAAATGAATAAGTGGCCCTCCTATAACAAACTGCCAAAGGAGAAAGCGTTGAACTGTCAGCCAGAACCTTTCAGGTAGGCAGCAACCTCATGGTGATACACAGATGAATACAAATGGGTTAATTTAAGATATAAGAATTAGATAGATATATACTAAAGGTGTTGGACAAACAGTGTTCTAATTGATATCATTTCTGTGTTTTTGTTCAGATTTAGGTGGCTGGGAAACAAATGAGCATCCCCCATCTACAAACATCAGTTGATATATCAATATGGATTGGAAAATTCTCATGAGGCCTCAACACATATTTTTTATTTAATGAAAAAATATATTGTTTGTATGATTTCTCACAACAAATAGGAAACTAAAATAAAACATTTTCTTAGATAATATTGACAGTTTCACATTTTATATAATCCATTCTGGTACTCTTCTTCTTCTTTTATTTCCACCCTGTAACAGGATTTCTTTTGGGCCATCAACAAGCTCCCAAATCATGACATGAAGATTTATTATTAGTTAAGAATGCTCAGCCTTATCTTATGCTTGTACCGCTAGCTGATATAACTAAAATTAACACATGTCTCTTCATCTACATTTTGCCTTAGGAATTTTCACCTTTTTCCTCTCTGTATGCCCTACTTTCACTGCTTGCTCTGTGTTTGGCTGGCTGCCAGTGGCCTGACTGGCTCCAGGCATCTCCGTCTTTTTCTCCTTATTGTCTCCTCTCTTCTTTCACAAGTCTAGATTCTTCCTCCTCCTTATTCTGTCTGCCCACCAGTTCTGCCTTGTAACATGAATGCCAGGCTGCTTGTTGGGGTTTCTGTCCCGCCCGGTTCCTCA